>RJWM01037112.1:0-17672 GCA_004363535.1 Dasyprocta punctata
CGGAGGAAAGCAAAACAGTTAATTCTTATGTTTTCTGTCTTTACAATATAGTGAAAATATAGGGGAGAAGTAAGTTTGGAAAGAAATTATCGATTGTTATCAAATTATTTTTATATTGAATCTAAAATTATAGATGTTTAGCGAGCAAGTATTCCTTAAATATTTAGCTATGTTGAAAGGTATGAGGCTTTACTTTTCACACCATATACTTTCTGTATTATTCACCCTCATGGTTTTATATACACATATATATATATATATATATATATGAGCAATGAATATATACATATATACATATACATACATACGTACACACACATATATACAGATTCTTAATCAGGGCAGTCACCTGAACTTCTTTTCCAAAAATGGCACTTAACTACCCCACTTCTGAGTTTATATTTTTTCTATAAAAATCTTACCTTTTATTGGAAATAGAAGTGGCATTTTTCAGAATCCCCTGTTTATATGTGGAATACTATTCAGTATTGGATACACAAAAACAATTTTTGGGGGGCAAAGGGGCTGAATATTTCTTTTGATATCAGTTTTGCATATAAAGCCACACCTTGTAAGTGTCCTGTACACAAATCAATTTTGAATTAAACACTGTAAACTTAATTCTTTGAATTTCTTTTATAAATTAGTAATGAAGAAAGAGATCTATGGGGAATTCGTGTAATGATAGATAAATATTATTGATGTGTCTGAAATGCTGTTTCTTTAGAGATTATTAGAACTATGTTAATTAAAATTTTAATTTTATTACTTGAACATGTACTTCAAGAAAAAAACTAAGCTTTTTGAGGCTTATTCTCTCTTGATCTTTTATTGGCTGTCAGCCATGTAATTTGTTTCCTGTTGCACATGAATATATGTGTAACATTTATTAATCTCCTTTTGATTCAGGGAGATGATATAGATAACTATTAAGGTACATCTTTTTCAGGGACTTTAGCTGTCATTCTTAGAAATATTTTAATAAAAGGATTTCTGACAGTATAACAAAATGGAAATCAGATTTGATAGACTTCAGCGTCTATAAAGTGTATATCTTGTGGAAAAAACGCACATGTCCAACACATCTGGCACATTTTCTGTACTTTGTATCCTTCTCTGCTCCCTAATCTTGTGCATTTGAGACAGAGATGACATTGATGAATCACTTTAATTTACTAGGCTACTGACAGTTCCCTGAGACTATCTGTAAAAACCAGCCAGAGCTGGTCCTGATCATTCAGATATGTGTTATTGTCCAAACAAAAAAGTAACTGATCAGAGGCAGTTTGGATGTATTTTTGCAGCACAAATATATACAAGAACTATATAGATTTTAGTATTGTTTGTGTTTTTACTTTTTCTTCATCCTCTTCAGTATAAGTTCAAGGTTGTGGGTTTGATCCCTGGTACTGAAAAAAAAAAAAAAAAGGAAAAATTAAGACCTCTAAAATATATGCTAATTTAATTATTTGGTAAAATTAATAGTGATATAATTTGGCATTTTTTGAATTTTGAGTGTCATTTAGAAATTAAATTTATGTGAACATGAATTAATTTTTAGAAAATAATGCTATCTTTTTGCCATTTAGGATGCAAGAAATCATTATTTTGACAATAACAAGCTCTGGTGTGAATTCTTCACATGAATGTCTTAGATCTTATGTGACCAGTAGAATGCATAAGCTCCAATATGTTGTATAATTTCAGTGAATAAATGGTTAATGGTGTTTTGAGAAAAGATAATCTTGGAAACTGTCTAGAAAGAAGATAATTATGCATAATATGATCACATTCTCTTGAGTGTATGGAAGTACCATCTTTTTGAAATGCATTCAGAGCTAACATTGTATTTAGGTAAACTAGAAAGCTTATCTATAATGATGTGGTGCTATTACAGAATTTTAAAAATTTCAGCTTCTGTAAAGACCTGCAGCAGGCATTTTTGAATGTAGCCAATACATTAGATAATTTATAATTACAAGTAGATTAGTGTCTTTCAAATGCCTTTAGTTGGTGATTGTTTGATGCCTGGAATTCTGATCAAAACTTTGAACTTTTATCACTATTGAAATATAAATTGTATATATCTTTAATAAAAATGATAAAACTTTATTACAATAATATTGTTATTTCTTGAGTCATAGTAAATGTCTATGCTATTGATATAGGGGACTGAAACTCCCAGCCTACTAGATGTCCAGTATGAGTTCATGTTCTCTAGAATCGAAGAATGAATTTTAGGAACAACAGAGGTTAAGGGCAGAATATATTTATTGAGAGAAAGAAAGCTTCTGTCTGAGAGAGAGACAGAAGGGGTCCTGAGTGGGT
This sequence comes from Dasyprocta punctata, assembly GCA_004363535.1. Classification (NCBI taxonomy): domain Eukaryota; kingdom Metazoa; phylum Chordata; class Mammalia; order Rodentia; family Dasyproctidae; genus Dasyprocta; species Dasyprocta punctata. The sequence goes on from RJWM01037112.1 coordinate 2,329, forward strand.
TGCCGAGGACTCCTCTTTTTCTAGAAATTTTATAGAGCAAATCCTACAAGATGAGGTGGGTCCAAGGTGGGGAAAAATAGGAACTTGCAAGGTGGGCATGAGGTGATACAAAACTGTGGCCAACCAATAAGATTATGAGTATAATTGCTCAGGTAAAATTGATCAAATTGGGGGTGCATGGGGAAGCCAGTCATGTAGCAAGCAGGCATGCATAAAGAGCAGTGACTTCCTGTAGGAGTTTGGGATGGTGACTCCTGGCTTCTTCAGGGTGATAGAGACCTATTTAGAATATCAATTTCTGATGTTTATCCTTAGGAAGTATGTGGGTGCACTTGATTTATCTTTTGTCTTGAGGTCTGGTCCACAGCGGAGGTGTCTGTCTCTCCCAAAGTTGCAAAGTATCTGGCCTTCTGCACTGGCTCCTTTTGAGGGCCCAGCCCTATCTGACTACCTATAATATTACTATCCAACTCTGTTGCCTATAACACTGTGACATGAATGATCCCAGTGTCTTCTAGTTGCCTTTGGCAAACTAGAGTTTAGGTATTTTAGTTATTTCACTGTTTTGATTGTTTGAACAGAGCTAGTACAGAGAAAATGTAAGAGCCAAAGGATAAAGTCTGTTTTCCCCCCCTGCATTTCATGTCATGTTACCTGATTCTGGCTGCCTTTAATACAGTTAATTGAAGAAAACACTATAGCTTATATTTTAAGAAAATTCAATCCATACCTAAAAATCTGTTCTTCTTTGTACTGTTCTGAGAATAATTTATGTTTTCATGCCATAACAGTAGTGTCAGCACACCACATCATCAAAGAGTGAATTTCTCAGGCTATGTAACAAAGCAAATGGGCATATGGAAATGATTTCTGGGGTCGAGAAACTTGGGAAATAATTTTGAGTTAACAGAAAAGCTACGCATGACTGTGAAACCTCTGATGTCGAAGAAGTCCAATTCTTGCCAGTATTTTGTATGTTTTCACATTTTCTGCCGTGGCCCTGTGTGCGATTATGGAAATACCTCACATCTTTGTGGAAAGAAAAGTAACAACAAGGCTTCACTTAACTGGGAAAAGAATACTTGTGTGCATTCAAGATGTATCTTGCACTTAAACATGTATTTACAAAGCACATTCTAAGCACTGTCTCTAAAATCTCAGTCTTGACTTTAACTGTCAAGTTAAGGAAATGTCCAGGTGTGAACAATCTCAAGAGATTCTCCTTCTGTTCAAGAAAGTTTTTGCATTCATCACTTTCTGTCATTATTTACATCTGTGGGCTTAGAACTAGGGTAGGTGCTGGTGCTAGAAAGCATACAGATTTTTATTTCATTGAACACATTTTTACTTTTTACTTTAAGAAGTGAGTTGGAGTTTGATCCCTGGTAAATAAACAAAACAAAACAAAACAAAACAAAATTAATTGGGTCATCTTTTGTCTCTGTACTTTGATTTCTTTTCATTGGATAGTTTCTCTCCAAATGAGCCAATGGCAAGCCTGGGGCAGAATGGTCAGCCTGAAGAGAAAGAGTTATAGGCAAAATATAAGCCATATTCATGGTAGATAACGTGACTATACAAAGACTGTGTGTGCCCAAATGAACACTATGAAGATGAAAAGAATACTGTAAAAATAGTGCATGAACAGCATGTACAAACTGGGATGTATCTTTATTACAGTAATAGAATTTACATCATAATTAGGACAGTGTAAGATTGGATGTTGGTGGTCAGATAAATGAATAAGCAGCTCTGTTATAAATGTACAGGATTAGGTAAACATGTCCCTATTTGGACACAGTTAAGAGTAAGTGGGATGTTCCTGGAGCTTTGTTTGCCTAAGAGGACTTCTCTTTGTTCTCATTAGCGTATTAAAAGAGAGACCTGAGTAAAAGGATTGGAATTTAAAATATCCTTTGATCCATTCCAATCTTTTGTACTCTTGTAATTAATTTTCCTTCTCTCTCACCTCATAATTCATGCCAGCACAATTAAACATTTCTTATTGGTGTTACTAGGATTTATGTGCATAGTTTAGAGGATGAATCAGTTTTTAATAGCATTGCTTCTGTTTTAAAGACAAGTTTGGGCTTAGCTATATTTAGTGGTGCTTTGAAAATTTGACTTAGCATATTGTTTCCAAGTGAAAATGTGGGAATTAGAGCAAGGGAAGGGATCACAGAGCTCACACTTGCCTATTTTATCTTCATATTTTTCTCTTATTAAAATTTTAAAGTACTTTCTTTATCCTCAGTTCTCACTACTGTTTTTCTAAAATTTTCTTTTTTGGAGGAAAAATTCTTTTTTGTTGTTTGCAATTTGTGTGTGGATTATTTATGTACATATGAATATCTTCATTTCATATTGGGCACCTTATGAAAACATGTTGTCCTTGTGTTTTCAATTGAAGTATTATTGACTTAGTAAAGGATTCATCAGCAGTTATTTTTATTTTTTATTTTTTTATTTTTTTGTCCCTACTGGGGATCGAACTTACAACCTTGTGCCTGCCAAGCCACTGAGCCAAACTCCTTGGCCTATTTTTTTGAGGCAGGGTCACACTATGTAGGTCAGGCCAGCCTCGCTCACATTGTAGTCCAGACCGGCCTTGAACTCACAATGCTCCATCTACCTCAGCCTCCCGAGTGCTGGAATTAAAGGTGAGCGCCACCACGCCTGGCTCATGAACAATTATTACATGCAGAGATTTCATGAAATTTTGGCCCTGTTCCTCTAGTGCTAACATCTTAAAGAATTATAGTGCATAATTGCATCAAGAATACATTGATACAATATACCAAACATATTCTGTTCTCAGTAGTATTTCATGTGCTCATGTGTGGTTAGCTGGTCCCTTTTCTTATGTTTGAAGGTTCATTTGCCCACCACCACAGTCTACATTGAACAACTTGTCACCACAAGGTGGCCCATTTGTGACTACACCTCCCACCATCCCTCCCATCTCTAACACCATTCAGTCATTGGCTATTTTCTCCATTTCTAAGATTTTGTCATTTGAAAATAAATAAAAATACAGTAGGTAAGTCTTTTGCTTGACTTTCCCTATATGTTTTAAACACTTAAGTATTTTCTATCACTTTATTTTGGTTGTAACACTAAGAATGTGATAAAAGATGGTTGATTTTACTATTAGAGTATCACTTTGTTGTATTGTAGCATATATGGAAATGAGTAACTTCGTTATTTGTATTGATGGAGGCAGCTGAGCCTAATTAAGCAGTCAAGAATACTACAGACTATGAATGAGAACTATGTGATTCTGGGTTACAGAAATACTCATTGCATGTTTTTCTTTTCTTTTCTTTTGTTTTTTTTTGAGTCAGGGTCTCCCTGTGTAGCTGAGGCTGGCTCTGGACTCACTGCGTAGCCCCAGATGGCCTGTAATGTACAGTGTTCCTCTAACCTCGGCCTCTCAAGTGCTGGACTTACAGGTTTGCACCACCAGGCCCGGCAACTGCATTCATTTTTAACATGGATAATCACATGGACATTGGTCATTGATTGGAGTATAATATAGATCAGGTGTTCTCAAGGGTGTCACAAGTGAAAGAGAAAAGGTGGCTGTGGAACCACAATGATTGTTAATTTACATTACCCTGAGCTTGCCTTATGACCTTGAAGGACCATTACTGAAAGGAGTGTATTATGTGTTAACACTGTTAATCCTGTGATTTTAGTGTGATAATTTTGGATCTAGAGGAAGCCATATAACTCGTACAAACTCTGTATTAGATTGAATATACAAAATTTGAACAAGCCTATGTAGTTTCAGGCGCAAGTTGTAGGATTTCTCTTATGCAGCTCCTCAGCTTATTTTCCTGTGAGAAAGGAAACAAACGAAATTGATAGACTATGATGTAATCTGTAATCAAGGTAGGTAATGTCTTCTCCGTCTTTGTATTCTCCGTGTGTAAGTAGGTAAATCCTGCTCAGTATGCACCTGTGGAGTGCTTTACGATTTTGGGAGTTGGCTTCTGTAAGTGTACTTATCATACACCTTTTAAAGTCAGTCTTTTCTTCATTTATTAGTAAGAGAAAGGGTGCAGTTTTTTGAGTAGCAGCATCGTTCAGACAGTACTGGCGAGAGATTTGTATCCATCTGTGTAGGGAATTCAGCTCATCCATTGGAGTTCACAGATAGGGCTCCATTGCTCACTAGAACGCAGAGGAAAGGCAGACTCATGAGGTTGACGTATTATGTAGGGAGCTCTAGGGTTTTCATTTTGTTCACTTTTTTTTTCCCTTCATTGTTCCTTTCTATTCTCATTGCTTTGTGGGATGTCAGGATCTTCTAACAAAGATCTGAAATGATTTTAAAGACATGTTATAAAACGGTGGTTGTTAAGGATTGCTCAGGATGCTGCACTGAATGTTGAGAATAGGCTTAAATTGAAAACTGGCTCCACTGAAAGTAAGTCTTATGGAAGAAATCTTTTATATAGTGTTTTTATCATCTATGTGTATCATTTCCTATCATCACCTATTGTCACATATTCTTTTCTTTCACTTCTCTAAGTACTTTATTATGTATTATAAAGAAATAATTATAATATAGAGGACATACCATAATTAAGGGATAAAACACATACTATGCTTTATTTCACATTGTTTCCCTATGTTCTGTGGAGGGGATTTTTGTCTTTTTACAGTTGTGTGTTCTTCCTGGCATGTATTAGAGACTTCAAACAGAATTTTTAATAAATGGTAGCATTTGTAGTTTAGAAATGCTGCACAGGGAGGTCATCAGTCTCATACTGTGTGAGGTTCCAGAAGTACGAAGGCAGGTTGTGAGATCCTAATCAGTTCCGTCCTTGTTAGTAGACTTCCAGGTGACTCTGAGTCTTCCAGAAGCACCAGATGTTTCCAGCTCCTGTCTCGTATAACCAAGTAGCTCCCAGTGCTTTAGCATGCAGGCTCTCAGTTCTCCCATATAACTTACCCATCATAAGCAAGCCCAAGTTGCTGTGTCAAATTGGGTTCTGTTTATTCTGTTTCTACCAATCTAATAACTAACCTAGTCTAAAGTGTTCCAGTAAGAGGAAACAAAAATAAGAACAACAACAAATGAACAAAAGAAACCAGGCACACCCATACTACAGATTTCCCCTCTTGAGTAGAACCTGATTTCTGTGGACCTGTTACCTCATTTGATTTCTACAACAATACTCTGAGGTAGGTCACATATTCTTTATTTCATAGTTAATAAAGTAGAAGCACAAAGAGGCTATAAAGACAGGTCAGAGTCATATATTCGGTAAGTACAGAAGTAAGTTTTGAAAACTATACACCTAAATCATTGCTAGATTATTCTCTTATACCATAGGAATAAAGCATACTTGTTCTGACTGAGCCAACTCTGCTTTTTGCTCTATTTAATTTTCTTCATTTTGGCCTGTTTTCAGTTCCTGAATGTTGATATTTTAGAAGGGTACTGATTTGATTGCAGCCTTGCCATAGCAGTGATTAAAGCTGACACAGATCCTTTGCTGCTCCTCTCATTCAGAAGTAGAATCTCAGTCATGCATGATAGTAGCACTGAGGGGAACTGAGCTAGAAGGATCTCAGGTTTGAGTCTGGCTGGACATTGTGAATATACCTCAGTTGTACACCCATAGATTTCATCACTAGTACTGCAATAAATGAAGGAAGGAATGAAGAAAGGGAGAGAGGGAGGTTGCAAGGAGAGAAAGAGGAGGGAAGAAAGTGTTTTTTTTTTTTTTTTTTTCTTGTTGAGTCTAGAAAGTAGACATGTCTTGCTTTGACCAGCAGTGTGGTATAAATAATGCTATGACAGTTCAGGGCCATGGATTTAAACTGCCTGACTGCTGCTGCTTTCATTCTGTTGGACCCCTGAACCCTCATGTAATGTGGTTACCTACCTGGCTAGAGATCTTTCAGGGGAAGTGTGACTTGCCCAGTTAGTCAGCGATTAGCCCATCCATCTCAGCTGAAGCACCAGGTGTGTGAGTGGAGCCTGGATTTTCAGCCCTAGCTGAGCCTCTCCTGCTAACTGCCCTTGCCCAAATGGCCCAAGTGAGATAAGCAGAAAATGTAGATAACCAGCCTACTTCACATTATAGGGTTGTAAGTGAAGAAGCAGTTGTTATTTTAAATCACGAAGCTTTGGGGCAGTTTGTTAAGTAGAAACAGGTGCCTGAGATATTCACAGACTCCTAAATTTACTTTGTCTCCAAACATTGAAAACTCAGTACTAATTTTTTTATCTTCTGTATTCACACCCTGAAATACTGGGGTCTCAGAAGGGTAAGGTTCTAGTTTGTCTAGGAGAGAGAAAGAAATTTACTGAATGTAGTGTGTTAAAACTGGCCAAGTGAAGAGTTCTCTGAAAATAAAAAAAAAAAAAATGAAAAGAATTGGACAGGGAGAACTCACAGGTAATGTAATGCAGATCTCACAGATTAATTTTAACTTTCTGAAGGCTGCTTTAGTAAAAGGAATATAGTTGATTCTGAGAATTTTAAGGAATAGTATAGTAAAGCAGAATCAGAATCTACATGTGGGTAAGTATATTTAACCTCCATGGATGAAGCTCTGTGATACATACCTCAGACCCAGATGCTCTGACTCCACCTTGGTGAGGCATATGGCGGGCATGGATGCCCACTCTTTGGTCTCCTCCTTTGCACCACGCAGGATAAGGTTGCGCTCTTCCAGATCATTTCCCAGCCAGTGACTGAGCATGATGGAGTCTTCAGGGCTGGCCATTTCTGCCCACAAAGGACTGTGTGACAGATTGTCTTTGTTCTGGATCTCCACATTAGAATGGTCAAACCTTTTTAAGATTTTCATTGTATGTCCTATATTGTTTCTCCTGTTCAATTCTTCTCCCTTTTCTTTTCATAAACGTTGTGTGAAGTCTGAAGCATTTTCTTGTGTAGTCTGGTTTTCTTCTTTTGTACCTGTAGTAGGTGGTTTCTCTAGTAATCATATCTCACTCTTAATTCTAGCTCAGCATCTACATCTTGGAGGACCTACGCAAGGTAGAACTGGGAGAATTAAACTGACACGTGGTTCAGATTAGAGACAACATTATGGACAGCAGCCTGATCACTCCCAGACAGAACTGGATCATCATTTTATAAGTCTAAGAAAGCCTAGTAAGGCTTTTACTACATGAGCTACCTTGTGAGGTAGAGAAGGTGCCTCTCTAAATCACAAGCTTGTTTCTTTGGGAAAAAAATTATATTATTTTCATAATTTCAATGGTATATTCATATTGGGGTCTATAACATTTATTTCAGTTGCTAGTATTGTGACTATTGAAAATCATTTGGATATGCTAAATTAAGCACAAAAAGATGGAAGTACAATAGTGTCTAGCGAAAGATAGCTGTTTAAATTAAAGCTCCTGGCGCCATACATGTTTTCTGAACAGATAACACTAACACTGCAGATGATTAAAGAGAGAAATGGAAAAACTGTCAAACATGCTGCCGTTTATTTTCATTTGAGAAATAATCTTTTGTATTATTTTCCTCTAATACGTATCATATGAATATGATAGTGTATCCAGATCTTGCACAATTAGCGTGTACCACATAATAAAAAAATTTTAATAATCAGTTTGGTAATTATGTGTTTCTTAGACTATATGCTTTCTAGAAGAAATTAAAATGTGCTTTTTTTTTACATTGTGCTTGGTTGATATGAATTGAATATGAATACAAATGCTTACTTTGAGGATTTGAAGTTAAAAAAAAAAATCATAAAATTAGGCCAGTCTGATTCTCAGTGTTTACACAGCAGGTGAAACTAGGGCAAAAATAACAACCAAAATATAATGTGCTCCAGCTTCTTTTATGTTCTTTTGAAATACCTTTTGGAGTCCCTGGGTGCATGTGTGAGACCTGGCAAGAAGACATGGCCCTCACAGTACACAGTTCATGATTTGCTGTCTTAATCTTTTGAGATGATTTTTTTGAGCCTCCAGCGTCTGCCAGATGTGCTAAGTTCTTCTTGTAAATTTTCTCATGAATACCATAGAAATCAAATTATTTTCATTTTATGAACAAGAAATTTGTGGCATTAGAGAGGTTAAGTAATGCGACTCACTTTTTAAGGTTATTTAAAATACAGAGTGGTCCTGCCTGGTTTTAGACCTGCTGAGGCAGGCTTGGGAGATGGAGCCCTCAAAAGCACTGTGTTCCCTAGACTCTTACTTCTCCCACTCTCTTTGCTGAGCCTCTGGCACTGAGAGCTGGAAGGGGCCCCGGTTGGAGCAGGAGGCACTGCTGCTGGTCCTGGCCCTGCTGCTCTCAGAGCAGGGCACAGGGAGCTGGCGTGGAGTTCATGGAGGAGCCCTCACCACTGCCATCCTGGTCTTACCACCACCTGCTCTGCTGCTGTAATCAGTGCTGCTGCCCACCCCGCTCTGCTGTGGCCGGTGCCTGCACTGCTGATGCCTTGTGCACTCCTCTCCCCTGGTCATTCTGTAGTCAGGAGCTGCTGCAGATTTTACTTGCGCCTCCCCTGTGCATCCTTTGCCTTCGGACTCTGGCGGAAGTCCATGGAGCCTGGATCAAAGACACTGGGCGGGCCATGTGTCACATTTCCTGGCGTCTGGGGCAGCTGTCTTTGAACCAGACATGAACATCTCAGTTCTCTTCTTCTCTAGAGCATTCTTTTCCCAGAGGTTTTTTCTCTCCTGAATGCCTGAAAACAGGAGCATAAATACTTGAACCCCAGGCGAGCACACTTTAGTCTTAATGTGAAATTCTCATCTCATTTCATACATTTCATACTTTAGTGTGAAAGAAATAGTGAAATGCACTCACATCATAATTGGGAATACCTTTTACGTACCTGCAAGCATTGACTCATAATAATTATTAAAGATTTACACTATGGAAGTATAACTTTAATATCAAACAAGTGAGGTTTTTTTTTTAAAAGTCATTACTAGAGCTCAAAAAGTCAAATCTTTCTTTGAAGTCCTCTCAGTAATTCATACTTGCCATACCAAATGACCTAAAGGGACAGGTTATTTTTGTTTATGTCATGGTTACTTTTTCACTTTTGCTCTCAGTCTTTATTCAGGAGGAAGACAATGTTGTGTGAAAACTAAAAAGTAAGGAAGTAACATGAAAATTTACAAACCTCTCATCCTTAATGACATGCAAAAGAAAGATTTTTAATAGGAGGAAAATATTGTTACACTATTGAATTCTTTATAATCTTAACTAAAATGAAAAATTCGGTTTGGATTTTCAAATTGAGAAAGGATATGAGGCAAAAGAACTATTAAATTCCACCCTCCCCTTAAATGTTTCCCAGTACTAGTAGTCTAGTGGGTTTGGAGGCATGAATGGAGGAGGAGGAGGGAGAAGAGAGAAAACAGAGAGACAAGGCAGATGAGAGAGTGGGGTATCCAGGCCATGGTGGAGGCTCTCTGCTCAATCACAGTGTTTTTCTCTCAGGGTAATAGGATCACATTTTTTGCATGAGTATGATAAAAGTCTATTTCTGTGCTCCCTGCACTAATAACACTTGAGAATTTTGTGCTTTTTTTTTTTATTAGCAGTATGATAATTGCTAAGTAATATGTAAATCCATGTGTTTTGAATAGGCTGAGCATCCTGATTTATCTAATATATGGATTTGTAGGGTAGATTTGCCTCCATGACTTTGGGTCTTGTTTTTAGTAAACTGCACGAGGAATATAGTTTTATTGAACAAATGTAGATACATGACTTTTGTATGTATTTATATAAAGTTATACTGATGTGTTGTTTTGTGTGGCTGTGTGTATATTTAATGTGCATTTATTCTTCTTTCCCTCACCTTCCCTTCCCCTTCTCTTTGTCCCTTTCTCACTCTCTTTCTCTCTCTCTTTCTAGACTACTGGGGAATGAACCCAGGCCTTAGCACTAAACTACCTCCCAGCACTCTTTTTATTTTTGAGTTTTGAGACAGGATCTCATTAAATTGCTAAATTGCCCTGGCTAGTTTTAAACTTGTTTTTCTTTTGTCTCAACCTCCAAAAGTGCTGTGAGTGTAGGCATTCAGCACTACATCCAGCTCATTTTTTTAAATTGTCTTAATTTTAAATTTGGAGTGCGAGAAGAATATTTCAACATATGAAGCTTAAGAAACAAACCCATGATATCACTGTGTTTAAACATCTGTACAGAGACATATTTTGTGAACTGCATATTATAGTATAAATAATTTGTCTTGGGTAAAATAAGGATACCAAAGCTGTAGAAAGAAAAAATATACTTCTCTTACATTTCTATTCCTTATATTTTGGAGTTTAATGGAAAGTCATGCCTCCTGTCTTTGTGCACAAATGTTAATGCTCTCTTAGTGCAGTTAAAATTGTAGAGTAAGAGCATTTAAGTTCCTAGGATGACAAATGCCACATATAAATATTAATGTTCATGAGTATATAAAATTCTATTTATCATCTATACATAATGTTTTCATCTCGTTTTAAGAATGTGTGCAAAAAACTATTTGGGCTGTGGTCAGAATTCCTTTCCTAGGTGCAGGTGTTTTTGTCTTAGGGTTCAAACCTGCCCAGTCAAATGAGGTTTGAAAATAGTTGAATTGAGAATTCCTATTAGAGCAGATTAGAATTTCTATTAGAGCAGACTGGTGGGGGTGTTTCTTAAATATATTTTTCTGAGGAAATATTTACTACTTTGTTGAACATATTAAAACTCAGTTTTAATCTTCACTGCACACAATAGAAAACTGGTTCCTGAGTTCTCTGGAAATTAAAACAAAACGCAACAATGGTTTATCAAATAAGCAATTACAGTCATAAACTACTTAGGGAAGGAGAGTCTCACAGCTACTAACCGTATAGAAGCAGGCAGTATGCAAATTCTAGAGTGAGTTCTACTACAGGACAGACAGTTTTAACATCTGAATTTATTAACCTGTGAAGGGAGAACTTTAAATTGAAAATAACAATAGTGCCTTAATTGTGGTGATTTTATTGAAAGGCTAGTACTCTTAATAGGAGATGCACCCTGGGTTTCTGGAGCAGTGGCAGCTGTTAAACATCAACGTTTTTTTCCCCGAGAATAGGTTTAGCATAGGGTGTTTTTCAAGGACAAGTTGCTCAGCTATTGTCTCACCCAGTGCTGCTAGTTAATATTCAACAGTTTTCTTAATCAAAATTGTGTGTCCTGCTCCCCAGAGTGTTTGTTAAAGTGATTGTGTGTTTATCAGAGCTTTCGACAGCAGAAACAGCGTGTTCCTGGCTGAGGTGCTGGTAATGAGGACCTGGATTATTCCAAGGTGCTGATGAGAAAAGGAAAATGCTGTCAAAATATATTGTTTGTAAAAAATAATTACGATAGCTCAAAAAGTCAACCCTTTCTTTGAAGTCCTTGTACTTTATATAACTTCAGTTGTTTATCTTGAGTTAGGGGTGGCAGGGGTATTGTAATATCGTGCTACAAACTCCAGGAGTGGCATGCTAGTGATCAAGGAGTCTGGGGTCTCTTAATCACGGTGTCTGTTGGATGACTGATTAAGGCTCTTCACAACATGTTTCCTTAAAATTACAGGAAGTTCTTAATGAGGAAAAGCTTGAGGGGCATTCAAAAGCCCAGTCTGGCGTTATACAAATGGTGTTGAAAAGGTCATGTGGAAAAAACACACTTTGCCAAAAATGAAATAATCCAACAGCTAATATTTTCCACCAAAAGCTATACCTAGAATTTACGTTTGGTTACTGCCTCTGTTTTGAACACCAAATTATTTTCTATTGCTAGGTGATACTACCCTGGAAGCAGAGGCATCTTGAATTGATTTGACTGTTTTGCTGTGGATACCTGCCACTTCCTGTTGTACTCAAATGTGTGTACAGAGCAGTATTCCAGAATGCATTGTTTGAAAAGTATAGTCACTCTAGTACTATAAGAAGATTTATTTTTAGATTTTGTTTTGTTTGTAATGGATCTCTGAGGAATGAAAGCTGCTGCAACAGTCCTTTTTAATTATTATGTTGATTTCTTCTGGAGGTAGAGCATTCAATAATAAAACACGATTTAGGCAATTGTTTCACATAATGAAAAACACTTTGGTCATTAATTAAGAAACAATGTACCTGCATTCCATAGGAGTTAGTCTTTGAAAAAAAAAAATGCCACTTTTAAAGGCAACAGCCAGAGATATCAATCACTTTCTGAGACATGTACTGCACTGTAAACACTTGATCTTTGACATAGAAAGATGGGTACATTAATATAAAAAGAACTACATATTTGAAACTTAATCCATAGTATTTGCTAATGTTCAGGATAGCTTTTTAACTTAACATTGTTATGCATAGGCAATTCCTTTTGCTTTTTAAGTAAATTGATCAGTGTTAGGATTGTATTCAGTTGTTGCTTAAAATTGTTTCACAATGTGACTCACAATCAGATTAATTTGATACTAGATTTTGAAAGAATGGTGTGTCCAGTCTAGGGATAGAAACCACACAGTAAGTTACATAAGGTAGTTTAATATAAAAATTAATAAAATAGGACAAAATAGTAACGGGGAAAATTCCAGTGGTTGCCTGGGGTCTGGCGTAGCATTTAGAATGGTCGGTTGTCAGGGGCACACTTGTGGCTGCACATCAGAGGGTGTGTGTACCCTCCTGGGCCTGTGGGGACCCACAGCAGTCTCAGTCGGACTTTGGCAGGTATGAGGGTTGGGGCAGGTGACACATGGTTCTGCTGAGAGAAGTCTGGGAATAATGAGAATTTTCATGTAGAGAGGGCTCAGAAAGGTTATCAGCAGGAGGATACTTCACACCTGGTGAAATCCCTGCACTTTGGTCCTCATGTGACGGGGATAACAACTCTCTCTTCTTACATCTCCACCCAAGCTGCTGAGCCTCATGTTGTCAGAAGCCAGGGTAGAGCCCTTTTTTCCTGCAGTGTCCCTGTAGCATCCTGTATGGGGAAAGCTCATGTTAAGTAGAAATGCATAAAGGAATTCCTGGTGTAATCAAAGGATGTGTTTATTCAAAGGTGCATTCATAGTTGGGAGACAGTGAACTCATAACTGACACATATTGCCTTAGATTTAATTGCTAGTGTAAATTGCCTTTAAGAACATCATGTTGTATACGGGTGCTCTGATTTTGGCATCCTGGTACTTGCTTATCCTCATTGGTTGTATTATTATGTTCAGTAGCTGAATGTGGGCATACCTGTATTTTCCACTGTATCTTTTATACTATCTACAGCTTTCTGGATTGAGAATGGAAACTTGTGTGTTTATGCCACTTCTAAGTATGCTCAAATTCTTTGAGTAACCTCAGTGGATGGATCTCATGAAGTATTAGTAGACTATTCTAATTGAAACATCCAGCTCTCTTTTATAAAAAAGCAGGAAACTATTCCCAGAGTCTCAACTGGAAATAGCGTATAGCTCATTTGGCAAAGCTGAAATGCAATATTGATTTTGGGATACCAAGACTATGCAAGTGCATAGATCCATCTGTTACTAGTCACTTTTTACCCCTCTGCCGTTACTACAGTCATTTTTGTGGTTTCAGTGAGAAAAGTTTCTTGTCATTGTCTGCATTCTGTTATAGATGTTACATAGTCATATATGGTAGTAACTATACAACTAAGTAGTCAACTATTGTTAATATTGGAGATCAGTATACAGGTATGTGTCAGTGTGGTGTTTAAAGGATATATACTAATTAACAATTCATGGATGAAGCTGATTTATTATGCAGTAAAATATCAGGATGTTCTAAATTATTCTCAGTATTTATGTCTGTTGTTGTGTTAACCAAAGAATTACCACTGGCAAGCACATTTTTCTGGTGTTCAGGACATAGAACAGTTTTATTATTGTGATTTATTGTTTACTATAGTAAAGGGAAAAAAAGCCTTTGATGAAATATTATAATTGCTTCAGCAATTTGCTTTGGATTTGTAATTTTTTTCAGGATCATTTCTTCCTTTAGATAAAGGAAGGATGGTTAGTTTATTATACGTGGTAAAAAAATTCTAGTGTAAATAAATCCAATAGATATATTGTTTGCAATTATATTTTTGGAAGAATGTTGTAGGGAAATGAACATTGAGAAACAGATACTTAAATAAATTTTTTTTTGTATTGTGGAAAATAAGTGATTTTATACAGACCATTATAATTCCTATCTATGAAATGAATAAGGAAGTGTGTCCTGATACAAAGTCATTTCAAAGAATCTTTTAGCACTTACTTTCAAAGTAAAATGTACTGAACCCTGCATTCAAAATGTATTAATGAATTCACATTCATCTGTCATGAATACAGCAAAGCATTAATGTAATAGTGGACCTAGGAGTAATGTTAGGTACTGTCCCCAGCTTTAATCTGTAACTTTTGAATTGTAAATGTTTTGCTCATTTTTGCCCCAATACAAAGGAATACATGAAATAATTGAGTTGAAAATCACATAGCCCATTTAGAACACAAAGTATATGAAACAGATAATGGGATAGTCAGCTTTTGTTTCTACAAAAACACCTGAAGTAATCAATTTATGATGAGAAAAGGTTTATTTTGGATCACAGTTTTCTTCCTGGGTCCAGTGGGCCCTATAGCTTTTAGGCCTCTCTGATGGGAGACAGCACATCATGGTGGGAGCATAGGAGGGTGGGTCAAGTCTGCTCACCTGGTGGCCTGAAAGTGAAAAGGTGAGTGAATTCTGTACCAGGTCCCACATCTCCTTTGAGTACGCACCTTCAGTTACCTAATCCTCCCACGAGGCCCCGCCTTGTACAGGTTCCAGGGTGTCCCATTAGTGCCACACTGCAGAATGGTCCTTTAACACATGGGCCTTTGGGATGCACTTCACATTCAAAGTAGAGCAGATAGTACGTGGTAGTAAATGAATTTGTGAAGAAGAGAATGAAAACATGGAAAAGAACTTGGCCCTAGGAGCCACAAAGTGCATCATTGCCATGGCTCTGTGAACCTTAAAGCTTTTCCTTTGGTTAGAAAGGTAGCAAGATCTTGCATAGAGCATTTAATGAGTATCCACTAGGTGCATGACTGATAGATATATGACTGGGTTCTTTATTCTTATCCCACTCCTCTAAGGACCTCTTGAAAGTTTTGAATAGAAATCCAGTCTCAACGGGGGACTTCCTTAAGGTCACACAGCTTAGCTGTGCTGAGTGGAGGTACACATCCTAGTGCCCAGTGCCTTTCTGCTACATGCTATGGCTTCTGAGAGCTAAAAATAAATTTCGTATTTTTTGCTAAGGACTGTAATTTTATTAACTTTCATTTGAATTCAAAATAAAACTGCTTCAAGTAAAAACCAAAGTGCAATAGAAATGGACATGTTA
>RJWM01037113.1:0-17607 GCA_004363535.1 Dasyprocta punctata
CTAGGGAGACAATATGATGTTTACACATGCGAGACTGATTTGTTTCACTTATGAGTATGGTCTCGAGCTGCATTCATTCACTTACAAAAGTCACCAGTTTATCCTTCATAATGGCAGAGTAGTACACCTTTGTATAAAAATACCACATATTTTTTATTCGTTCTTTAGTTGATGGGCAGTTGGGTTGTTTCCAAGATTTAGCTGTAAACATAGGTGTACATATAACACTGTGGAATGATGTTTTTAATTCTTCTGTGTAAATACCCAGAAGGGTAACAGCTGATCAAATGGAAACTCTAATCCTAGTTTTTTGAGGCATCTCCACACTGATTTCCACAGTGGTTGTACCAGTCTACACTCCCACCAACAATGCAGAAGAGTTTCTTTTTTCCCACACCCCTTCCAGCATTTGTTATTGGTCGATATCTTGAAGATGGCCATTCTCTCTGGGGCGAGATGAAATCTCAGTGTTGTTTTAGTTTCCATCTCTTGAATGACCAAGGATGTCAAAACTTTTCTCATGTATTTATTTGTTTATTGTGTTTCTTCATTGTAGAAGTATGTATTCTTCTCAGATGTCTAATTTTGGATTTGGTCTTTGAATTAAGGGGGTCTGATTTTTTATAATTCTTTATGTATTCTAGATATAAGCCCTTTGTTGGAGGGACAATTGGATAAAATTTTTCCCACTCTGTTTGTTGTCTTTTCACTCTGTTGGTGATTTATTTTTGTGTTTGTGTAAAAGCTTTTTAGTAAGATGAGCACCCAGTTGTTGATTCCCTAAAGACCTTCCTGCATGGTTTGGGCTTTGTCATTGAACTCTCTACCTATACAAATGTCTTCAAGATTTCTATCTAATTTATCTTCCAGGAGATAAAGTGTTTTTGTTTTGATGTTTAGACCTTTGATCCATTTTGATTTTAGTTTAGTGCATGGTGTTAGACATGGGTCTAGCTTTAGTCTTTGGGATGTAAAGAGTCACTTTTTCAAGCACCATTTATTAAAAAGGCTATCTTTCTTTCAGTGAATATGTCTGATTCCTTTGACAAAGATAAGGTGGCTGGTTGTGTTTGTAGTTGTTTCTGCACCTTCCATTCTCTTCCACTGATCCTCAGGCCTGTATTTTTACCAGTACCATGCTGACTTTGTGACAGTAGATTGGAAGTGTAATTTCAAGTCTAGGATTGTGATCTCTTTTTTTAGGGTATTGTAATTTTCACTGGACAGATCCTTTACATCCTTTGATAAATTGACTTACAAGTATTTCATTTTTTAAAAGCAATTGTAAAGGGTGTGCAATCCCTAACATCTCTCTCTGTGAGTTTGTTTCTCATTTACAGCAATGCTATTGATTTTAGAGTTGACTTTGTATCTCGTTGCACTATTGAATTTGGATATTGAAACTACAAACCTTTTGGTGGAGAATATGTGATATCCTAGGTAGGGCATTATGCCATCTGCAAATAATGACAATTTAACTTTTTCCTTTCCTATATTTATTGCATTTATTATTTTCTTGTTTTACAGAAACTTTAAACATTTTATATCACTTATACTCCTCAAAATCCTCAAAGAAACTGAAAAGGATGGAGTGCTCCCAAATTCCTTTATGGAAGCCTGCATCACTCTGATTCCAAAACTGGACCAAGACACAACTAAAGAAGAAACCTATAACCCAATCTCCTTAATGAATATATAGCATTGGAAACTACAGTACTCTGAAAAAGGAGATCCAGGAGGATATCAGAATATGAAAAGATATCCCATGTTGTCAGGTAGGAAGATCCAACATAGTAAAACTCATGATATTCCCAACATTGTTATGCAGATTTAATGCAATCCCGATCAAAATTCCATTAACACACCTCAGAGAACTAGCAAAAACATTCCCAAAATCCATTGGGAACCAAAAGAGATCTAGTATAGCAAATACAATTTTTGGCAAAAAGGCAAGGCAGGGGGCATCACAATTACTGACTGGAAATTATTCTACAGAACTGCTACGTTAAAAATAGCAAGGTACTGGCACAACAACAATCTTGAGCCTAAATGGACCAGTTCAGAAGAGGCAAAAACAACTCCAAACACACTGAACCACCTTAACTTTCTCTGACAAACAGGCCAAACATATCGCAGGAAGAAAGATAGCCTCTTTTATAAATGGTTCTGGGAAAACTGGCTCGCTGTACACCTAAGACTGAAAAAAGACACATGTCTATCACCATGCACTAAAGTCAAAATGGATCAAAGACCTAAATACTAAAGCAAAGACACTAAATATCTTGTGGGAGACAGTACGTAAAACTCTTGAAGACATAGGAGTAGGCACAGATTTTATGAGGAAAAACCCAATTACCTGGGAAATACTACAAAGAAATAGCAACTGGGATCTCATCTTATTATAAAGCTTTTTGACTAGCAAAAGAAACTAGCAACAGAATAAAGAGACAATCCACAAATTTGGAAAACATTTTAGTCAGTTGCTCCTCAGACAAAGGACTAATATCTAGAACATATAGAGAACTGAAAAAAATTAGATCCCCTAAATTCAAAGATCCAATCCAAAAACAGGCATCTGAGATGAATACACACTTCTCAGACAAACATATTTTAAAATGTTCAAACTCACTGGTCATTCAAATGATGCAAATTAAAACAACACTGGGTTTCTCTCTAACTCCCAAAGGAATGGCTATCATCAAGAAATCAAGCAATAACAAAAGCTGGTGGGTCTGTGGGGGAAAATGAGCCAACTCTTCTTCACTGTTGATGGGGGTGTGGACTAGTGCAACCATTACGGAAATCAGTGTGAAGATTCCTTAAAAAAACAACTAGTACTAGAGGTCCCAATTGATTCAGCTGTTCCACTTCTTAGTGTATCTCCAACAGAATTAAAAGCATCATGCTATCTTGATATGTGCACATGCATATTTATAGTAGCACAGTCTGTAATAACTGAATCATGGAAGCAAACGAAACGTCCAGGAACCAACAAATGGATAAAAAATGTTTTGTTTTGTTTTGTTTTGTTTTGTTTTACAAAATGGCGTACTAGTCAGCCATAAAGAAGGATAAAGTTCAGACATTTCTAGGTAAACGGATGCAACTTGAGATCATAT
Source organism: Dasyprocta punctata (assembly GCA_004363535.1). Classification (NCBI taxonomy): domain Eukaryota; kingdom Metazoa; phylum Chordata; class Mammalia; order Rodentia; family Dasyproctidae; genus Dasyprocta; species Dasyprocta punctata. The sequence goes on from RJWM01037113.1 coordinate 3,120, forward strand.
TCTTAGGTGAAATAAATTGGATATGCATATGTAAGTATCACACTAACTCTCTAATATAGGAAACCGAAAGTGTAAATAAGGACCTAAATGTAAAACAGATATTGTGCAATAAGAAGAAAAGGAGAATGGAGGGAATGAAAAGAAAACATGAGAAAATAAGGATAAAACAAAACCTAAGCTTGGTAAATAAGGAGAGGAAGAGAGGTGGGAGGGAGATAAATGGCGAAAAATAAGAATCAAGACATATCATGTACGAGTAAAAATTCCCTATAATGAATATGACCATTATGTATATCTAAATTTTACCAATAAACTTAATTTTCAAAAGCAGAAGTGTAGTCGCTACATTGGGTGAAGGGAGTTCAGCTGTCTGACCCTCAGTATTGGGCTTATTGCTATGCATGAGTCGTGAGAAGATCCCATCACTGGCAGGCGCCTTCTTGCTGGGAGTACCCTAAGGCCACTTCATGTCCCGCCTCCTGAGACTGTAGGTGAAGGGACTCATCATGGATGTGACCACTGTACAAACCACTGAAGCAAGCTGCTATGGTTTATACATTGTGTCAACTTGAGAAGTCTAGCAGCTTAATTAAGTAACTCAGCAGCTCTACATCCTGGGGTGTAGAGCACAGTTACCTGGTCATTGTTACAATTTGAGAAGGTCAGAAGTTTAACTGAGTCAGCAGGGAGCCAAGGGTCTTACTTTGTAAACATCCTCATCCTGTGCAAAGGAAGGCAAGGAGATTTGTGAATGCTACACCCACCTTCCGGGGGGGGGGGGGTCCTGTGTACTATATAAAGGAGGAGAAGAGGCTTGCTCTGCCCCCCTTTTACTCTGGCTGCTTTTGCTCGGCTGCTGCCTTGAAGTGTTGTTCCTGTGCCATGCCACCCTGCCTTGGAGCCAGCTGACTGTGGACTGAAACCTCCAAAAACTGTAAGTTAAATAAACCTTTCCTTCCCTAATTTGGTGTGTCAGGTTTTTTGTCTCAGCAACGAGTAAAAAGTAACCAAGACACAAGCAGACCTCTCCCAGGGCACAAAGTGACTGCAGAACCAAGGCCAATGTGGCTCTTAACTGTCCTCATCGTCTTTGTGCTAATGCTTTGGTATTGTCTTGTTTCTAGTGGAACATGGTGGTACCCTTAAGAGGTGGAGCCCTGTGGGAGGACGTAGGTCATAGAGAGCATGTCTCTTCCTCTTCCTTGTTTCCTTTCTCTCCATTAGAGGCATCTTTGTCCACCATGTTCTTCCATGCTACACAAAGCCATGAAGCCAACTGATCATGGACCAAAACATTCAAAACTCTGAGGAAAAAATACACTGTATTTCTAATACAAATGTCTTATGTGTTTTATGCAGCAATAGAGAAATGAATGACATAGCAAGTGCTGTATAACAAGGAGGACAGGAGACGTGAGTTATCCAGGTGGGAAAGGCTTTTTATTTGTTTTTGGTTGAAGAGATTCTCAAGATGGAGAAGAAAGTCTGAGACTAAGAGAATAGGATCTCAGAAGAGGAAAAGCACCTGAGACCACAGAAACAAAGTGTGCTGCTGTGTTATTTATAAGGTTCTCTGAACAGGGGACCTTGAAGCTTTGCAAACGTCACCAAATGTGTGGAGAGTAAATGTGTGTGAAGAAAGAGGGACGGAAAAGATGTTCACTCATGTAAATGACAAATCACTGCAACAAAATTTCATCTGTACTCCTGTCTCCCTTGGTTTCCCCACAGCAAATTCGGTACTACCAATGCAAAACCAACCTCCAATACTTCTTATTCTTTCAATACTGTGGATTTTGTTGTCAAACTCTCCTCCATACATCTGAAAAGCAAGCTTTATCAGAGGCTGCTCTACCCCCAGCGATCCTAGTAAATCCTGAAGGACATGCAGATAGAGCACATTATCAGCACAGCTACCTTCGTTTTCTTTCCTGCTTTTATTCTTGGGGAAATTGTAAACATGGGGTACATTACAAAGGCATACATTTGTATGGGAAAGCAGAAAGCAATTAGAAGTAAGGAGGAAAGATAAGCATTTGACTGGTTTAAAAGTACCTTTCTTTTACTTTTTCACTTATAATTTTAACTTAAACTTTTAAATTTTAGATAATTGAAGATTAATGTGGAGTAGTTATAAATGACACTTAACTCAAGTACCACATGCCATCATTGAGGAAATCCGAAGTGCAGTATCAAAGATAGAATATTAACACTGATACAAAATAATGAAGGTAGAAGACCAAAGGATCCTGAGACACCTGAATTTAGTGGAGTCCTACACAAAATAACTAAGTTAGAGAGCAACCTAATTGTCCATCACTGTGTGGATTGCTGAAGAATATGTATGTCATGAAACCCATGGGATATTATGCACCCTTAAATAAGAATGAAATCCTGTTATTTGTGGGAAAATGATGGCACTGGAGACATGTCATATGAAGTAAGCCAGATAAACAAATACCAGTACCATACATTCTCTGTAATCTGCCTCAGTGTTTTTAAAAGTCGACCTGAATTAGAAATAATGACTATTACTGGTTGGAGAAGAGATAAACAGACAAACATAAAAAAAAAGATGGATGAAGGGAAGCAGAATTTGGTTAGGGCATGCTATGTGGATGTGTGGAAATACTCTATCATGTGAAACCCTATGAATAGTACAACTGATATGTGTTAATCAAAAGCCAAGCAAAACAAAATACATAGCAGTGCCATCAACTCACAAATTCCAAGTATTTCCCTTTTACACCTACATCCACCTCCTTCCATTCTCAGCCACTGACTCCTAAACAAGATATTGTCTTCATCATTTACATATTATCATTTCACAAATGCTGAGTAAAAAAAAAATTCACTTGGGAATAATTGTCTACTGATGACCTTGGGAGCCTGGTTTTTTTGTTTTGTTTTGTTTTTTGTTTGTTTGCTTTGCTTTTTATAATGGCGAACACCAAGCTGAAGTAGAAGAAGTTTCCTAAAAATGAGACTATTTCCAAATGATCAATAACAAAACATTTTATTATGTTAAAGATTTTCTAATCAGGAAAGGTGCTTAAGGTGCTGATACAGAAAGGAATGATAAATACACCAGTGAAAAATTGTACTCTTAGATTTTCTTTCCACATAAAATTGCATAATCACTTTTTGGTATCAAATGCAGTTTTTTATATTTATATAATTTCTATTTTTAGTAAAAGAAAAATAACTTAGTAAGATATGTCCCATTTGAGAAGAAATTGTTCCTAAATATGTATGTTACATAGGATACAAAAGAGTTTTCATATGCTGGGAAAAATTGGAAAACATGAAAAATTTTAAGTGAAGAGGATGAGGTGTCATCAAGAGCCAAAATTGTAGCAAGCGAGTTACACAGTTAAGCACCACAGAGAAGCTGAAATTAAAGAAAAGGAAACTCCAGAGGAAACATAGGAGGAGCAAGCTCTTCTTCCACAAACAGATCCAAGGGTCCAGGTTCTGGCCCTGAGGCACTGAACCCTGAAGTCCTGGTGCTTCTTCAGTCTCATACATGGACCACTTTCTAGTTTCCTCCCTAACAGTCTTTTTGGAGCAGTCTTGATGACTTTATTCATCAGACTGTAGATAAAAGGGTTCAACATGAGGATGATCACGCTGTACATCACTGAGACTGTCGCAGTGGAGTGTGAATCTGGGGTAACAGTAGAACTGAGGTACACACCTAAGCCTGTGCAATAAAATAAGGAGACCACTGAGAAGGGAGTTGCACAGGTAGAAAACAATTTATTCCTCCCCTGAGCTGATGAAATGGTCCGCATCGTAGAAATTATTTTAAAGTAAGAGTAAAGGATGCCAGAAAGAGGACAAAAACCAATTAGCACAGTTGTAAAATACATCACCACATCATTATGAAAGGTATCAGAACAGGCACGATGGACCACCCGGTTAAGTTCACAGGAAAAGTGAGGGATTTCCAGCTCCGCACAGGACAGAGGCAGCACTGTTAAGCTCTGTAAAAGGTCGTAAAGGATGCTCACAATTCAGAACAGCAACACCAGCAATGCACACAGCTGAGCATTCATGATGACTGTGTAATGCAGGGGGTGACAGATGGCCACGTATCGGTCATAGGCCATCACAGTCAGCAAAAATATATCCAGTCCTACAAAGAGAACAACAAAGTGCATATGGGTAATTAAGTCTCTATATGTTATAACTGCTTTGGGTATGTGTATTCACCAGCATCTTTGGGACAGTGGTGGAGGTGCAACAGATGTCCACAAAGGACAGGTTGGAGAGGAAGAAATACATGGGTGTGTGCAGGTGGGGGTCTGAGATTGTGGCCTGGATGATGAACAGGTTCCCAATCACAGTGGTGAATTACATGGAGAGGAAAAGTCCAAAAAAGGATGGGCTGAAGTTCTTGGTCCTCTGAAAATCCAAGAAGAACAAATTCTGAATCTTGTGTGTCATTCCTTAATTTCATGGGGTTGAGAAGACTGAGAGAGAGAGAGAGAGAGAGAGAGAGAGAGAGAGAGAGAGAGAGAAATACTACCAGTTACATTTCATGGTCAAGGTTGTATATTATTTTTAAATTTCATTAATGGATTTTTGCCCTTTAACAGATTGTGCTACGTTTGATTAAGAATTTCTTTCCAGTGCTCAACCTTTCATCAAGACCTCATGAGTTCAATAATAGTAATAATAAATTCCTTTGTCCATTGGAATAATATAAGTCAAATGAAAACATTTTACAGGGACATTCTGACAATGTCTGATTAGTGCAGAAAAACAAGTATCGCTATAATTTAAAGACAGAGAATACAAATTTTATAACTTGTAAGATACTAGAAAGTGCTTGAATGAAAAATGAAGCAGGTGAAAAAAAGAGAGTAGATGAAATTATTATCTTCTTTGTTTAGAATTTAATTGTAATATAAACCTAATCTCATGTAAAGGTGTAAAGCAGTAACAATGTAAGAACATCAACATGCATCACTCCTTCCAGGTTAAATTGCCAAAACTTAAAAACAGAAGTAAACAACAGAGTCTTTAAAACGCTGGAAGAAAGAAGTATCTAAATGTATAATTTCATCTCACATAAAGATGGAAAGATCCCAAAATGGTTTTGAAAAGTAAAAAGGTGATTTTGGTCAAATAAGAAACTGGAGAAAAGGCAACTTTTAGAAATGATCAAATCAAAAAAATACAATATGGAACAATGGAAACATAGAGAAATGAAAATAAATCAGAAATATACACAACAAGTGTTTAACTTCTCAAATGAGGCAAAGGAGCTTTCCACCCTTAAAAAACCATGACAGAAGCACAACCAAAGCAGAGGATGTATTTCACAACACAAACTTGGAAACTTTCTCACATTGCCCAAACACATTTACAAATACATAAAAGAAAAAAGCAAGCATTCAATTTGCTGACAATCTACAATTCTTAAGTATGAAAGAATGCAATAAAATCAAGGATAATTCCAACAGAACAATTTCAGTAAAGTAAATGTTTAGCAAACTCATATAGTCAGCCTCTTAACAGAAGAAATAAGCACAAAATACCTTCACTAATATATCTGCATGTTAACCCATTGGATAATTTTTAAATGTGAATACACAAAATGAGATGAGGTACTACACTATGAGCAACAAAAAAACTACTGTTTCATGGAAGCACTTGCAAGAAATCCATAGACCTAAATCTTCCCCATTAAGGAAACATATTAAAATATACCCCGCTTTATAAATAAAAATATAATTCTCTCATTTTATTGTATATCTCTCCACAGCTACTGATCAATTTGTCTATTTCTGTTCATTGCAAAGACCATTATTATATTCTACTTTTACTGAAATGACATCATCTCACTTATTCCTTCTTCTAATTGTTCTTCCATTATATTCACTTCCCTATCAACAATGACCCTCTAGTGCTAAATTTAATTGATGCTGCTGTCTCAAAATCATGAATAAATAAAGCAAGCAAGGAAGGAAAGCACTCAGAAATTGCAATCTCTCAGTTCAGGGTTAGCCTGGTTTGACTCAGGAGACATCAGGTAAACGCGTTTGGCTTCCAGTCTCTGAACCTCTCTTACAGAGTACGTTGTACTCTCACGCTAACCTGGATATGAACTGTGACACGAAGATCTGCGTATGAAACTCCTAATTCTTTCCTAAGCAATTGATGATGGAGATTGGATCTCTGTTCTTACACAAGACACTAGGAAAAAATCAAGCATTGGTCTCTGCTCCAGACTTAGGACTTGGAAAGAGACAACCATATCTGGGTGGCACATTCTGAAGACAATAGCAGCGGGAATATATACAGCTCCTTAGACTTTCTCATCAGTGACATCCCTTATTATTCCAAACCGTGGGCACATCATTCCCATGTGGGTCATTGCTCTGCAGAGAACAAACTTGTTCCTGCAGATTCTGTTTTCCCAATACACCAGTGCAAAAGTCAAGGGAATCCAGTTTCATTATTACTTCTACATGAATTCTTAGGCCTTTCAGAGATCCGAACTTTTAATACCTTACCTCAGATTCACATTAAAACTTTCTTCCAATGCTTACACTGAGGATACTATCTAGATGGAGCCCTTGTATCTCCAAGGCTTGTTGTGAATGTTGAAGAAAGACTCTGATATCTTCAAGAACTTGTCATTTTACTTTTCAACAAGGAAAACTGTGATCTTTCAATTACAAAACCGTGGTTACTACTCTCTTTGACTTTATGGTCTTTTTCCAATACAATTATGAAATTCACATTGATTGCACAGGTTAAGATTTGTCATTAATTCCTTCACTTATAAAATATTTGATGATTATATAGTGATGTATTTAGATCACTAGATACCTGTTTCCCTGTGACTAGAGCTTTGTAAATATTTTCTTTTTTATGAAAGTCCATTCTGGGCACCTAGATTGTGCACACTTGTGGTCTTTGCTACTAAGTAGGCTCAGGCGAGAGAATCTCTAGGGACAAAGTATTCAGGGCCATCCTGGGCAGCATAGTGAGACCTATCTATTCAAATAACCAACAAAATATAAAAGTTTGTTGTGCATGGTCAATACCAATATGACTTCATTTTATATTTTCAGAAATGGGCTTAGAACGAAATAAATCTAGCCAAAATTATAAACAGGATTGTGGGGATAGTTTTAATTGAAAAACAGACAAGATGTTTCTTGTTCAGAAAGCCTCATCCAGAGATAATTTCATGTTCAATGGAGATTTGGAAATATCTGGGAGATTTGCTTCTCATCACAGGATATGTTGCAGTCATCTACTGGATCAAGACTACCATATACTGAGATTACATTATACTTCATTTTTCCTACTAGTCTGAATTTTGGTATGTCACTCTCCTTTGTACTTTCCAGACTATTTTGACTTCTGTCCTGCTCTATTTCTTGGATGTCAACTTTTCTAGCTTCCACATGTGAGTGAGAACATTTAGTATTTTTCTGTCTGTCCCTGGTTTATTTCCCCAAATATACCGTAATGCCCTTTGGGCTCATGCAAGTTGTGTCAAATGACAGGATTTCATTATTTTTATAAAAGAAAAGTATTCCATTGTATATATGTGTACACGATATTTCCTCTATCTTTCGTTGAACATTTGAATTGATTTCCTAGCTTAGTATTCTGAAAAGTGCTACAAAAATCACAGGAGTGCAGATGTTTCCTCTATGTACTGATTTTCTTTCCCTTGGATGTATTTCCAGTAATAGTGTAACTGGCTCATATGGGAGTTCTACTCTGGGATTTTTTATTAATCTCCATATTTTTAAATAATAGGTGTATTAATTTACATTCGCATCAAGGATGTATAAAATTTTCTATTTCTTCACATACTCAACAGAATGTTAATTTTGTCCCTTTGAAAATAGTCATTCTTATTAGGGTGAAGTGGCATGTCTCACTGTGCTTTTGATTTACATCATCCTTATAATTAGTGATGTTGAGCATTTTTTGCATATATCTCTTGTGAGAGACACATCTGCTGTTATTTTTTGTCGTTAAAATCAGATTGCTTCTTTGGTACTGCCCTGTTTGAATTTCTTGCAGATTCTGGATATTAGCACCTTTTCCAATGAATATTTGCAAATAATTTCCACCTCTTCGTAGGATATCTTTTCACTCTTGATTAGTTACTTTGCTGTTCAGAGCCCTCTTATTTTCATATGATCCCATTTATCTACTTTTTCTATTGTTGGCTATGATTGGGGTCTATCCAAAATATTTTTTCCTTTCCAATATCCTGAAATATTTTCTCTATGTTCTCTTCTGGTAGTTTAAGAGTTTCAGGTCTAAAATTTGGGTCTTTTATTCACTTCAAGTTGATTTTTGTGCATGGTGCAATGTAAGAGTCACTCTTCTTTAATGAATATCCTGTCTTTTCAGCACCATCTGTGAGGTGAATTTACTTCCTCCAATGTGTATTCCATGAATTCCTATTGAAAATCATTCAGCTCTAAATACATACCTGTGTCACTTTTCTGTATTTCAATTCACTGATCTCCATGTTGGTTTTAGTGTGAGTACAATGCTGTTTGAAGGCCTGTAATTTTGCAGTAAGCTCTGGAATGAGGCAGTATGATTCCTCTATTGGTATTGGCATAGGAATTGCATTAAATTAGGACTGCTTAGGGAAACATAGAAATTTTGACAGTATTAGTTTTCCTGGTCCAACATTGCATCCTCTTCAATTTTCTTCATCAGTGCTTCATAGCTGTCATTGCAGATATCATTCATCTCCTTGGTTAACTTTGTTCCTAGGTATTGATCTGTAGGTATCTTACAACAAATGTAAATGGTATGTCTCTCTGATTATGTTTAAATCTACATAGTGGGCAAAAAAAAAATTTAGACCAAACTGTCCCTCAGATAAAGGACTTTTATCTGGAATATATAAAGAATCAAAAAAAATCAGACACACCAAATTCAAAGATCCAATCCAAAATTGGACACCTGAAGCTGGGCGTGGTGGTGCACGCCTTTAATCCCAGCACTCGGGAGGCTGAGGTAGGTGGAGCATTGTGAGTTCTACCACAGAACTGAGGGCGTAACTTTACCTGGTATGGTTGAGGCCCTGGTTTTCATCTCCAGCATCAGGAGGGAAAAAGATTCCAACTTGAATCCATGGTGCTCTAAGGAAAGTAAATCTATCCCTTATTATTACCAAGCATTTCAGGAACCAAAGAGTAAGTAAAATTTCTAACTTGTGTTCCAAACCTAAGCCTCATGAGGGCTGTGTAGAAAGTACCACAAAGCTAAATGTTGTACAGACTTGCCATTGTTTTCTAAAAAATGAACAAAGTTTTTTCCCTCGATAAAGACAGCAAATTTTTGAAGCTATCAGGAGCCATGTTCTCTTTACAGGTCAGTGCTTTGGCGTTCCCAGATGTCTTTTGTTTGTTTGTTTTGGGTTCCAGGAATTGAACTCAGGACCTGGGACTTGCCAGGCAGGTGTTGTGCCACTGAGCTGTAACCCTGGCCTATTCCTAGAGATCTTGAAAATTGAGGAATCTCAAACTTTAGAGAAAATTGTAAGTAAGAACTGGACAAAAGTGGTAAGTAAGTTAGCCTTCTGGGAGACAGAAGTTTTCATGAAGGAGTAATAAAGTCTGAGTTCACCTGATTTTTAACCTTGTCTCTTGGGTACACAGAATGAACAGGAAAATTTTCCTTTTGGCTCAGACCAGAGTCCCAGAGGGAGATCAGGAGCTCAAGGCTGGAGCAACAAGGGGAACTGTGTGTAATGAGCAGAGATAGGGAGCTATACGATGACTTGATGTTGTCCCTCTGAGACAGAATCAAGCTGGGCAGGACATGGTGGTGGTTTTTGCAGCCTTAAGGCAGGCTAGGGGGACCCATGCTTCACTTCTTCCTGCTGCTTTGTTGAGGGGAGAGCTTCAGTCTCCATCACCAGCCATCCGAGGAGGAAGCCTTACTTCCTCACAGAGACCTTCCTCTCAGAGAACCCGTCCAAGTGAGTCCGAGGCTCCTTAAGGAAAGGCTCAGGGAGATTAAAAATTGAGAAAGTTTACATGAGGTCACAGAAGAACCAGTTCCACTGAGCCCAGTTGCTGTGTGGTTCACTGGGTTGACTCATTCATAAGTAATGTATTAATATGTGACAGTGAAAAAAGGGTCTCGTTAGAATCAGCAATGCAGGAATAATGATTGCCAAGTTTTTAAATTATGGGAATGGAAGTTCACCTTGTGAGTCTTTTGAGGGTACAAGAGACAAAAAATGATACCAGCAAAGTTTGATCGTATTCAAGTTTTAAAGGTAAGGGAGTAAAACTAGTTGAGTAAATTGGAGGAGTAGGAGGATTTTAGCTTTTCAAATATCAGTATGTTTCAGTAGGCTCCTCTCTTTAAAATTCAGGCAATAAACTGCTTGAAAGTATTACTTTAAAGTTCATGAGTTATATATTTTATAAAGTTTTCTTAGGTGCATATGTATTGTTGCATAAAGTTTTTTCATTTAATGGATGAGATTAGGGATAATACCAACATTTAATTTGCAATTATTTCCCCACTTCGTAGACTGCATATTTGTGTAGCATTTTTAGACATTAATTTTCCTTGTTTCAAACAGTCTGTGAAAGACATTTGCTTTTGCATAGTTGATCTGTAATCTTTATTCTTGTTTTTATTACATTCTTTCAAACATGAGAATTGAAGCTTTTCAACAATTCTCCCATTTGCCATTTAGTTTTATTTTGAAATATGTAGATGTATTTGGAAACAATGTGTGAATGTTTACTAATATATCACAATCAGTTTAATAGGTTAGTTATACTGTATACACCACCTCAGTCACCTTTTAACTCTAAGACAATGCAAACGCTTCCTATATCCTTAGTGGCAATAAATCTGTTGCAAGTTTTGCCCTTTTATTTTCTGCATATGATTTTATTCTTTAAAGAATTTTAGTTGGCCATAAATGTACATGACACATATACACCGTGTGTAGTTATCAGGATAATTAGCAAGTTCATAACTTTCAACAATTGTGATTTCGTTGCATTGGGAGTCTTCATCTCCTCTTTCTACTCCTTAATGAAATGCATAATTAATTTTTGTGCACTATATATTTTAATCCTACTATGCTGTAGAATGCAAAAACTTATTCCTCCTGTGCAATTGCATTTTCGATCTTGTTATCCAACCTCCCTGTCTCTCCTCTCTATTTCCATCCCCATTCTCCAGTAACCACTACAAAACTCCCTATTTCTGAGACGTTAGATTTTTCAGCGTTCGTATCTGAGAGATGACATTCAGTACTGAATTTGTGTGCCTGAATTATTTTACTTACCATAATATCCTTCAGTTCTATGTGTGTTGCCCCATGACAGGATTGCATTTTATTGTTCCATTTAATGCAGACAGTTTTGATGCTTTATATTTACCACATGCTTTAGCTCCTCTGGCATTATTTTTATGTATACACCCTTAATTTCTTAAAATTTGTTTTCATGCAAATGAATAGCTTTATGAAATGGCAAAAGTAAACTGCAGGTATATTCCTTACTTAATTTATCTTACATTATAATAGAAAATGCAGAGGATGATTAAATTAATGCACGTGCAGCATACTGTTATTAGGAATAAATCATACAAATCATCGGGATAGATAGTCATGCCATCAGTGGAATTTCACACAATATGTTGTATGCAGGACTTTGCATGTTGAATGAGGAACAGAATGGTCTAAAGTATACCCTTCGGATTTGTGAAAAAAGAAATCAAACTCCTAGAACAATGAAACGATACTACAACAAAAGTGAGGGCAGGGCTTGCCTCACATTCTATAGACTCCAGATGCAAATAAACATTTAAGGAGGTGGGAATCTAATTATCTTGACTTTGGCATTGTACGATTATTCATATTTATGTTATTTTCAATGTGCTTCAAAAATATACACATTCATTCTGCATCGGTTAAAATTAAAAACTAAAAGTCAGGTATGGTCAAATAAATATAGAATGAGTATAGGAATGATAATTACATCTGAGACAGGATGTGGATGAGATAGAGAGGAGAGAGGAGTGAGAAAAGTCTGGTCCATACCTAGGCTCTTGATCTAGAGGGAACTTCAGCAACCTGGCTCCCCTATTGGGGTATATGCTGCTTTTCTTACATTAGCAGCAATTTTCCTCCTTGTAGAAGTATCTTTCTCTTTATTGTTATTGAATTTTAACCTTTTGACTGTCCCAGGATAAGAAAATCGTTTTACACTGTGATCCAGCACGCATGAGCACACAAATGCAAGTGCATCCCAACACAAAATTTTGCAATCCTATCACTGTGTAGGATACACGCTAGTATTTCTTTTGGTGTTTTACTTACTGTCTTCTACTCAATTCTTGGCAAACCATAGTCTCATCCCCTAAGGGACCCAGACCTTGGAATATGGAATGTATCCTCCATGGCTATGTTGGCACTTCCTGCCTCTTTGCTTCCTCACATTATCAGAAGTGTCTGTAACAATACATTGTCTCCTGTACTGATACATTGTATCTGTTCAGTCACTCTTCCTAACTCAGCTGGGAGTTGTGGAGAGTATGGCGATTTCTACGCTCATCGTGATATCATCTGTGTGTGACTAAGACATGGAATTAAGTAAAATCAGCACCTTTATGGCCTCTAGATGTCAGTTAAATGCATGCAGGAAGTATTACTTGTCTGTGGGAATGTTAAGTGGTTGAAGAAGGGATTCAGGGGCCTCTTAAAGACTAAGTAAAGCTTTTTCAGATGGAGAAGAGACAAAAATTCCAGACAGAGCAGCAGTGGAGAATTCCAACAGAGAGAGAAATGAGGACTGAAGCTGTAGCTGCTGGGCAAGCTGAAAGTGAAGTTTAAATCTGGGAGATCAGTGTAAGTGGGAGCAGGTGCCTGAGGGCCAGGCCAGCGAGGGGGGCACAGAGCGGAGCCCTGCGTGTGAAGCTACAGATTCTATAAATTCTCCTAAGTGGAGACCAAGGAGTGTTGAAGGAATGAGCACATTTGAGAGGTAAAAAGAAAAGTTTACCACATCTTTCACTGGTTTTAATTGTCTATTTCTTAACAAAAAGTAAGCGTGCTAAGGATCTGTGTGCCTTGCCTGAGTCTCTGAATCACCTTAGGAAGATGGGTATTGATATCCCCAGTATAGAAGTGAGGACATTAATATTTATTAGGTTCACTTAGGTTCCCAACTTCAAGCAACTGATGTATTTGATAGAGCTAAGATTCAAAAAATGGTTTTCTGATTATATATTGTACTCATCTAATATTGCTTACCAAAGCCTTTTAAAATTTCTTTTTGCAAATGCTCTACTTCTGTTTTATGCTAAGACTGTTTTGTGAATTTTGACTTTATTCTTTTTGTTCATGTTTATACATGAGGGTTAAATTTAAAAGTCTTGTCAATGTGTAAACATCTCTCCTTTCTCTTTCAAATAATGGTTTTTTGCTACTTCATTACTTGTGCACATGAAAAAGATAAAGCTAGGGTTGGAACGCCCATCAAGTCAAAGAAGTGCCCACTGCATCTCTCAGGAATCCCTTGACTGCAGTAATTATTTTTAATCCATGTTGCCCATTTCAGCCATATCTCTGCTGATTGAGCAGATGTCTTTTTTAATGTTTCTCCAAATAAAGGCACAAAATGGTCAGATCAACTTCACCAAGCACTAGGCTTACACTGCCATAGGTATTCTGCCATTCATTATTTTCCTAATCAGTTTAGGGCTTAGGAAAGTTTGGAAATGACACGAATTTAGGAGGCCATACTGCTGAACGTGTTTGTACATGGGCCTCTGTGTGTGTGTCTGTGCATGTGTGTGTTCCTGTTGTGGGGAGTAAGGTGTCCTCAGAGCAAGGTTACCTAAGGTCATACACTGCTTAGTGCAAGTCAGATTTAGATGCCTGCGTGTTCATGAGCAAATGGAAATAAGGAAGTGTGTGTTCCTTTTAAAGAGATGCCTTTGCAAGAAAATAAAGGAGGAAGAAAAGCATGTGGATGAGGGGAGATATATATATATAAATTTCAGCAGTATCAATGAGGCCTCATCCTCATCTGCTTTCCTGGCATCCTCTCACCGCGCTCCCTGTAGGTCATTCCCCTCTGGCATAGAGCCTTCTTTTTACACTTAAATATCTGAAACAAAGGCTTTCCTCAGGATCACTGTGCTGTCTGTACCTGCATTGAGGCCCTCTACGCTCAGTTAACATTGGGGACTATACCTTGTCTAATTTACATTATCTAATTAAATGTTGCCTTGTCTACTGCTCTTGTCAGAAACCCCACAAAAATAGCACCCACTATATTTTCCATGCTTTCCTTCTTCTAAGCTTTTTTAAAAAATTTTAAATAGCAAAACAGAAAAAGTGTACATATAATACAGAATTTTAAAGAAAACAGTAAGAAATCAATACTAGTTAATATATTACATATTGTCATGTAAAATTAGTTGTTCAAGTTACTAGCCATAAAAATAATCA
>RJWM01037115.1:0-17677 GCA_004363535.1 Dasyprocta punctata
GTGGATAGTACATGAGAACTCCAGAGAGCGCTGTTTTCCAAGGCTATTACTCTCGTTTCATTTTCATAAATCCCTTTTCACACAATAATCGATCACATTTTAATGGCATCTGGCAGATTTTTCTTCTCAAGCAATCATTCCCACTAGCCTTGCCTGTGATGTTACTGTCATCTCAGGTGCCCTATAGCTATGTCTTGACTCTGGGTAGTTTCCTTACATACACATCAGTCATCACTCATCTACAATGGACTTTGGACTCCACACAGCCATCCTGGGTGTGGTCCTGCCAACTCCGGCCACTTTGGGCTCTTTCCTTCTCAAATTTGTGTCCTCAGCTCCAGGGTTGCTCCACCCTGGGTGCCTTTTCTGTTTCTAGAATTTCTCACAATGTAGTAAACAAAGCCAAGCACAGAGTGAACTTAGTCATTTTTGTATCTCTTAGGAATCAGTATGTTTTAACACTTAAAGTTTTTGTATTATTCTTTCATAATTCTGTCTGATACTTTATTGTTTTAGGTAGAAAAGAGCTTGTGATTTTTCTTATACCACACTGTCTGAAAGGAGCAATTTCATTCTGCTATTGTATTTGTGTTTTTCCCCTCTGATACTTTCTTAATCTACAATAGAGTACAATGTTGCAGCTCTTTTTGTAGGAATTCAAAAGGGCAAGACTGGACTTTGTAGTCATAGAAATTTATTGGTGGATAATAAGCCACTTACTAAAATGGGACACATACAGAAAAAAGTGGCTTTGATATGTGTTTTTTGATTATAGATATTTCTGAGGAAGGAAAGGACAGCATGTATGTAAATGCAAGACCGTCTCCTAGTACAATTACTGACCATAACTTTCACAGATCTCTTATCACTGTGGATGTAGGAACTCTTCCTTTATAGTCCTAGCTCTGATACCATTGCCTCTCTCTTTCCCCTCCTTCCCTCCCTCTTTTTATCAGTATCCAGTATCTAACTTGATGCTAACTTGAAGATAGTAGCTGCTATTTTTAGTGGATTGTTCAATATCCTTGGTTGATGCCCCTTATTTTTTAATTTTCTAGTTTTGATCAGTTCCAGGTTTTTCTATTTATATCTTCACCTTAACCTTTCGACACCCTCTTCTTGACAGTCAGACTCTAATCTGTAATTACTCCACTGCCTACATAACAAACACATCAGGAACATAAGACCTTTTCTGTCTTCTTAACATCAACTAATAAAAATGCTAATTTCAGTGACTTGTGAAGTCTTTAATGTCATTATAGATCCAATATCAGTTCTGGTTTTCTTTTTTTTTTTTCAAATGCATTTTGATGTAATGAAAGTTAATGCCATTATTCCCTAAAGTCTATCTCAGTGAAACTCAAATTCAACATATAATTTCTATATATTTCTTAAATCATATTGTCAATTAAACTCACAAACATTTGATTTAATCTAAATTACTGTGTTTTCATAGGTTATTTTGGTACTGACCTTAACTGTCACTTCAACTTCCCTAGTTCTTTTTCTTTCTACAATAATTTAGATATGATCTGTTATATTGCTATTCTTTTTGAATAATAACACAAACTAATATCTTAGGATAATTTAGAAGACAGTTTATTTGATCTGCTACTTACACTCCAAAGTGCAAGTTCAATCATAATAAACTTGTCGGAATTCCAGTTTGTCCATGAGGTGGCAGTAAAGCATTGTCATTTACATTCAACTTTGAAAAGATCTTTGTCCAACTGTTTTTTTATTGACAATGCAGTTTTGGGCAGGCTGCTGACACTGAGAGTTATAGGTGTCTCGTTACTTAAAATGACAGTATTGTTCTTTCCAGGAAGGCAAAGGTCCTTATATTTGCAGAGTTAGCACTTCTTCAGGTCTCAAGTTTGGTAGGAAAGTTAGGAAAAGTCTCTAACAGAATATCTTGAAATAACAGAATGGTTCCAATTAATTAATGAACTAAACATTAATTATGTGGAGTTCATCTTTATTCTCTGATTAGATCCTTTTTGCCACCAAAAATAAGTTAACACAAAGAAGAAGACTTCAGAAACTATTTTCCAAACAAAAATTAGGAATGACTTGATTATAGGCCTATGTGAGCCAAAAAGTTTTATTACTAGAAAAAACAACCAAACCAACAAACTTATGACATGCTTTTTAATGTTAATTTTATATTTTAATTTTTATTGCTATTATTCTTGAGAAATTATAATTACATGCACTTATGGGGTGCAATGTAATACTCTGGCATATGTATATAATATAGAATGATCAAATCAAGCTACTTAATGTATTAAACACTACTTACTGTTGATGTAAAATATTTGAAACATACTTACTTCTTTTTTCTTACTTTAGTTTATTAGTACACGTATGTAGTACATAAAGTTTACATTCCTTATGTGGAGTTGGCACGTAAGGATGTGTATAACACATCCCAATTTGTTTCATCACTTTCCCTGCCACCCTTCCTTCATCTCCTGATCCTCTTCCCTTTGAGAAAGATCTATCTCCCAACTTCCTGTTAACTATCTTTTATTTTTACACTGAATTTCTCATATGAGAAACAATGTGTTATTTAAGCTTCGCTGTCTGATTTATCTCATTCAGTGTTTTATTTTCAAGGTGCATCCACTTCCTGACAAACAAATCAAGTTTATCTTTTATTATGGCAAAATAGTACTCCCTGGTATGTAAATACCATTTTTTCTTTATCTGTTCATCTGGTGATGAACATATTGGCTACCTTCAAGATTTAGCTATTATGAATTGTGTTACGATAAACACAGACGTGCATGTATCTCTACAATATGATGCCTTTAACTTTTTTGGGAATAGCTGAGTCAAAAGGAATTTCTAGTCTTAGTTTTTCTAGGAATCGCCATACTGATTTCTACAGTGCTTGCACTAGTTTACACCCCCACCAACAAGAAAAAGGGCTCATTTTCCCCACAGCCTCGCCAGCAATTGTTATTATTTTATTTACTGACAAAAACTGTTCTCTCCCTCAATCTCTTAGTCCCCTTCCCTTTTGCAAAAGACCTATCTCTCTTTTTCCTACTATGTACCTTTTATTTTGTTTTTTATTATATTTTGGGTTTCTTATATAAGAAAACCCATGCACTATTCAAGCTTGTTGGTCTGATTCATTTCACTTGATATTATAGTCTCAGCGTGCATTGATATTTCAACAACTGACTCAAGTTTACCCTTCTTTATGACAGAGGAGTACTCCATTGTATATAAATACCATTCTTTCTTTATTCATTTATCTACTGATGAACATATAGGCTTCTTTCAAGATTTAGCTATTATGAATTATGCTGCTACAGACATGGTTGTACACATCACTGAAGTATGGATATTTCTCAAAAAGTAAAAATAGAAATGCCACTTGACTCACCTACTGTGTGTATTCCCCTTTTACAAATCTTCCTGAGTTAAAGACAATATAGTTCAGTTTGTATATAGTATTACTAGTTAAGTGAGTCCTCTATACATGCATATAGTTGTATTTAATGCATCCACCTCTCTATGTCTTTTGATTGAAAAAATGCCATCGATTTACATTTAAAGTAGTTACCCAGAGGTAAGGACTTGCTGCCCACTGTGTAATTCACCTTCTGATTGTTTCTCTCTTTTGTCTCACTGTCTTCATGTTTGGTCTGGTGGTTCTCTCTGATAATAAGCTTTAAATCTTTTCAAAGTATCTTTTCAACTGCTTTAGTTTTTCTTTATAATGAACTTATAGAAAACACCTAATATCAGGCTATCTTAAGTTGATAATAATATTACTTGTACACAAAGATCCCTGCACTTTTGCTCCTCTTCAGCTTATGATTTTGACATTAAAGTTGCATATTTTTAAAATTTATATCTCTTAAAAATTATTGTAGCTGTAGTTGTTTTTTTTAACAGATTCATTGTATAATCTTCATACCAGAGACATAATTGATTTACAAAACAGTATTTCAATATGTGAGTATCCTTATTATATACTTATTTGTGTCAGTAACTTATTCTTTTAGGTGTTTTCACATATTTCCTTAAATAACCTTTCTGCTTGAAGAACTTTCTTTAGTATTTCCCAGAAAGCAGGTAGTGTTGAAAGCCCTCAGTTTTTGTTTCTCTGGGAAAGGTTTTATTTCTAACTCATTTCTGAAGAATAATTTTGGCAAAGAAAATATTCTTCCTTGGCAGTTTTGTTTTGTTTGCTCAAGACTTTGAATATTTCATCCCACTATTTTTTGGGTTCAGATATATATATATATATATATATATATATATATATATATATATATATATTTGGGTTTCTTTGTTTTGTTTCGTTTTTTGACACAGGGCCTCACTGTATAGTTCAGCCTGCCCCTGAACTCTCTATGTAGCCCAGGCTGGCCTTGAACTTGCAACAATCCTCCTGCTTCAGCCTCCCACGTGTTGGGATTACAGGCATGAGCCACCATGCCTGGCCTCCCTATCTTTCCTACAGGGTTTTTTGCTGAGAAATTCTTGGATAGCCACATTTGGACTCTTTATCACACTTTAGGCTTTTTTTATTTCTTGCTGCTTTCAAAGTTTTTGCTTCATCTTTTATTTTTGATGGTTTGATTGTGATTTGCCTGTTGAACTCTTCTTCAAAATAAATGTGGAGACCTCTGAGCTTTCTGTACCTGGATGCTATCATTTTTCTCCAGACTTTGGGAATTTTTTCAACCATTATCTCTTTAAATATATTTTCTGTGTCATTTTCTCTTTCTTTTCCTTCTGAAACTAGGATGGAAAGATTTGTTTCCTTGATTGTGTCCTATAATTACTGTGAGCATTGTTCATTCTTTTTCATTCATTTTTATTTTTCATCTAACTAGATTAGATAATTTAAAATGTCCTGTCTTTGAACTCACTGATTCTTTCCTCTGTTTGGTCAAGATTCAGCTTTCTCTTTTATTTACTTCTCAGTGGGTGATTTGGCTGAAAATAAATCACTTTTTCTAACATTCTAGATATTTTGCCTTGGTCTCTGAATGTTAGTGTGATAATGAAGATTTATATTATCCCTTAATAAAGGTATTTTATCTGGATGTATCAATTATTAATTTTAATATTAAAGGTTAATCAAGTAGTACCCAATTAATTACAAATTCTTGTTTGTCAGTCTTTTCTGGGGCATAGTCTGCAGGGAGAATATCAACATTGTATCAGGAGTAAACCTTTTATTTGTCGTGTTTCTCACTTCCTTATATTGCTATATTTGACTACTCTCATATGCATTTATTTCCTTATTGCTTTAAATTTTTACCTTTAATAGCATAATATTATTAATATTATCCTTCACTGAAGTAATTTTTAAAATTTGTTTCTAAATTATCCTTTAGTTCTATAATGCATTTTGGGGGGACTTCAGTTAGTTATTTATATATAGACTTTCTCCCTATACCTCTGTTATTTTTAGATTACATGGTGTTTGATCTTTCTATACTAAATGGAGGCATAAATTTTTCGTTTGCTTAATTATATTTATTTTCAAACAGTGTTCTTCATGTATTCCTTGTGTGAGATATTTCTGTCTTTAATATTTCATTGGCTGCAGTGTCATTATACACTAGCTTGCCTTTCAGGTTTCCCATTTAATTTGATTCTTAAATTTGCAGTTCTGTTAATAAATTCTGCTTGATCTGATGCAGTGTTAGTTCATTTTCCTCCATCATCTATCTACTATTCTATACTTCTTCTATTTTGATTTGAAAAATGTGATAAGGGGTTATTTTATCCATTTTCTTTCCTATGGCATGAAATTATCTTGTGTTTAAATAAGAGAAGTGATGTTTAAAGTTATTGCAACTAAATGGGAATACTGTGGTTTTAAAGAAGATAGAAACTTAGTTTTTATTCACACTATATTCCTATCCATTTACTTGGGAGACTTTTTTAAACACAGAGAAGCTATCCAGAGATTTAGATTCTTTTCTTCTTGCATCTTTGTCATTCTTTTAAATGTTGTCCTTATTTAAATTATTGAAGTGAATCAAATTAAGCAATTTCCTTTTCAACAAGTCATGCTGAAATTAATTACATACTCTGCTACTATTCCTCCAGTAAAAAATTTATTCATCAGATATTACTAATGGCAGTGGAATTTGTGCAATACAGCTAGTGGTAGCTCTATTTGACAAAAGGGAGGTAGATGTGTTTGGGGACTAATTACCTAAACCTAGAAAATTACATTGTAAGATAGTGTGAGTTTTTTTAAATAAATTTTATTATGTATATTTAAAGGATGCAGCATAATGCTATTGCGTACATACAAATGGTAAAAATCTTTCTAGGATATAAGACATTACCAAATACTTCACTTCACATAGTTATTTACTTCTTATTTTTGGTTTCTATGGCAAGACTAGCTAGCATTTAGCATATATCTCAATCCAGTACGATTTTATTAACTATTGACTTCATGTTGTACACTAGATGTGTGGACTTATTTTTCTGACTTATCTGCTACTTTGACTTACGAACTTCTTCCAATTCCATCCATCTTAGCCAGGTTTTTTATTGTTGAGACAAAATCCCCAACACCAACAATTTAAAGGAAGAAGGAGGGGTTTTCTTTGGCTCATGGTTTCAATTCACAGTTGGTTGGCTCCAACACAGAAAATATATGGCAGAGAGCACAGCAGAGGAAAATTGCTCAAGTTATGGTGATCAGGAAGCTGAAAGAGAAGACTGAGCCAGGAACCAAGCTAAACACTTCATGCCCTTCACGCCCACAGTGACCTGAATTTTCTGACCGAATCCTACCTCCTAAGAGTACATTCAACTCTGAACTGCCCAGTGGAATAATCACAGATGAGTATATCACACCCATGATCCAATCACTTTCCCAAAACTCAGCCTCTAAAAATATGAGCCTTTTGGTGGGGCACTGTTCATTTTAAACCATAACATTCCATCTTGGGCCCCCCAAAAACTCATTCCATCTTTTTACACAAATGCATTTAATTGATCTATAAGAGTTGTTGATGTTTTGACAGTTCCAGCATTGCTGAAAAGTTCAAGTCCAAAGTCTCTTCTGAAACTGAGGCAACCTCTTATTCATGAGCCACTACAAAAATCAAAAGGAATGTTAAATACTGCCTATACAAAATGTCACAGTAAGTATTCCCATTCCAAAAGAAAGAAATAGAGGAATGGAAAGGAATGAGGCCAAAACCAGACAAAAACCTACCAGAAAAAATACAAAATCATGTAGCTCCACATTCAGTACCTGGGGCAAGTTGTGGTAAAATGTGAGCACCAAAAACCTTGAGCAGCCCTTCCCCTAAAATATAGCCATTTGTAGCCCTTATACCCTCTCTTTTGCATTGTCTCTGCTCACTACCTGTGGTTCTTTTCAGCAGATGTTCCACGTTTCTGGCTTATTCAACTTCCTGAGGTCTCCACTGCACTTTTTGCTTTGTTCTTATAACATTAGGCACTTGCCCCTTAGGGTCACACTGCCTTCTATCATAGGCCTTCTTCTGAAACCTAATTGGAAGCCTTCTTTACCCCACAACTCTTTCATTATGCATGCCTGCCAAACAAGCAAGACATAGATGATGCCACATTCTTTTGCTTATTCGAGCAGTAGGCATCTCCACTTATATCATTCTGTAGAAATCTCTAGTGTCTAGATGGTTGACTTCGAAGACATTCTTTCCTAGTTGACCCTAACTGAGCTAGGTTCTCAGCAAAGATTAATAGTCTTGCTGATATCAGACATGCCCTTAAGCCATTATTCCTATTGTTGTGATATAAAGTATTTGATGTTGATTATTTTTATAGTCACTTTCTTCATGGTCCCAATGTTGCAAGAGCTTCTTTTCTGCTCAAACTGAATTTCTTTTACACCTTTTGGCTCTAATATGTACTCTTGATTCTCACTGTAGATGTGACTTAAAGCATCCAACAATACTCTTACCATAACCTGAACATTGGTCTGCCTTAAAATTTCCTCTGCCAGATTAATCAGTGTGATGTACTTAACCTCACTGTCTCACAAAGTCTCAGGACATAGGAAAAATGTAGAAAGATTTTCTGCCAGAATATGACTTATATGGCCTGTAGCTTAACTGCACATGGAGTCCTTGTTCCCAACTGAAACTTTCTGAACCTTGCCTTTGCTGTATGTATGAATTTGTGACATTGTATTTGTTGCATCCACTCAGAATCTTCCATTAATATCAGCTTACAGTATTCTAAGACTTCTAAAACCCAGATTTCCAAACTTTTCAAAATTCCTCTTGTCTGTTCCAAGGGCTTATGAATTACATTGTCAATTTAATTACCTCAATGACTCTACTTCTCTGATACCAACATTTCTCTTAGTTATTTTTCTTGCAACTGGGACAAAATGCCTAATACCCACAATTTAAAGGAGGAAAGGTCTATTTTGGCTCATGTGTTCAGTCCATGGTTAGCTGGTTCCAAGACAGAAACAGCCCGGTGGAAGGTTCTGGACAGAGGACAGTTTCTCATTTCATGTCAGCTAGGAAGCAGAAAGTGAAGGAACGAGCTATATCTTTCTAGGTCAGGCCTCCAGTGATACACCACTTCCAATCTGATCCTACTTCCTAATAGCACATTCAGTCCTGAACTCTTCTGTGGATTAATCTACTGATCAGTGTAACTAGCATACAGTGATCTAATCACTTTCCAAAAACCTAACCTCTGAGCACATGAGTTTTGTGTGTGTATATGTGGGGGGAGTCTACATCCAAAAACTAACACCATAGCTGGTAACCAATATTATGTTCTGTATCTATGTATACTTGAAATTTTACTTCTAGGTATCACATATAAATGAGATCATGAAATATTATTCTTTCTGTGTATAGCTTATTTCACTTAGCATGGTATACTCCATGCTTACCCATGTCATGGTAGAAGGCAAGTCTCATTTATTTTTAGGACCGCATGATATTTTATTGCATACACATACCAGTTTCTTTGCCCATTTGTAGGTTGATGGACACTTAAATTGCTTTCTATCTTGGTTATTGTGAATTATGCCACAGTGAATATTGGAGAGGAAATATCTTTAAGAGGTGGTAATTTAAGTTATTTTGGGTATATACTCAAAAGTAGGATTACAAGTTCATATGGCAGTAACACCCAAGAAGAAAAATAAGTCAAGCAAATAAATATAGCCACCATACTTTATAGTTTAGCCATTTTGTATGTTTTACAGATACCTTAAATATATTCAATGAACAAAAGTCTTTCATAAAATACAAATTCCTCAAAAAATACAACCTACAAAGATTGAGTCAGAATGAAATAGAAAGTTTAATTAGACCAGTGACAAAGAGATTGATACAGTAACAAAAAACCTACCCCCACCAAAAAAAAAATTCCAAAGTCAGATAATTTTGCAGCTGAATTCTACCAAATATTCTAAGAAGAATTAATACTAATCTTTCTTAAATTAAATAAAAAGATCTAGCAGGAATACATGCAAACATATTATAAAGTTAGCATCACCTTAATACCAAAGCCAGACAAACATATCAAAAGAAGAGAAAATGACAAGCCAATATTCTGATGAAAATTGATTGCAAAATTCCTCAATAAAATATTGGCAAATAGGCTTCACTAATACATCAAAAAACTATTCATAATGATTGGTGATATTTATCTCTGGTATGAAAGTCTGTAACACTCATATCAATTTATAGTGTACGTCACACTAACAGGGAGAAAGATTAAAGACCTTATGATCTGAGGCAGAAAAAGCATTTGACAATTTCCTGAATCCCTTCTTAATAATATCTCAACCCTTTAGGTGTACAAGGAAAGTTTTTCAAAATGATCTTTAGAAAGCCCAATTATGAAAATCCCACAGATAATATCACAATAAATGGAGAAAAAATAAAAACCTTGTCTTTAAAATTTGATACAACATAAAGATGCATACCCTTGTCACTTCTATTTATTCTATTTCTAGAAGTACTATTAAAAACAATCGGGAAAAGAAATGAAAAGAAAGATAAGTTAACATGAAGATATAAAATTATATCTATTTCCAAATGACATAATCTCACACAAACCAAGCTCTATTACAAATAGTGCATGAATTCAGTAAGGTTTCAGGATACCAAATCAACCTACAATAATTGGTCACGTATCTGCAACTTATCAAAAAAAGTTGAAATATCTATTTAGGATAGCATCAGGTAAAATACTTAGGAATAAATTTAACCAAGGAGGTGAAAGATTTTTGCACTAGAAATAATAAACATCAATGAAAGGAATTAAAGATCTGAACAACTGGAAAGATATCTTACAATCATGGATCAAAATAATTAATATTGAGAGAAAAGTCAACACCTCCCAAGAATTGGCCATGCTAGGACTGGGAGGACCCAACAAGAAGCCAACTAGCCAGCCTTTCTGGTAAGCCACACAAGCCTCACAGATTCCAGGAAGAGAAAAATCAGTGCCTCCTGTGAGCCTCTGGTGTGGGGACTGAGGATCAAACAACCCCCCCACCCCAGCCCCCACCCCTGGTAAGCAACCTGCTGGTTCGGAGGGCAGGCTGAGTTGATAGCAGCTAAGGTACATAAAGCAACTAAAGGCTTGTTTGTTTGGTTGATTTTGCAGGCCTGGGGCCAGTGGTCTGAGCATCTCTTAGGAGGATGACAGTATGCAGTGTAGCAAATATGAGGGATTCCCTTCTATCTTGAATTCCAATATTGTTCACACTGTTTTGCTTTGTTCTGATTAATTGGGGTTTTTTTATTCAGTATTCTGTTTTGATTAGTTTTATTCTATTTTGTTTTGGTTTGATTTTGCTATACCTGATGGAATGGACAACTATTATGAAGATAACAAGGTACACTATGGTTATGGTAGCTATTATTGTTTTCCTAGTATTCTGCTTTGAAGTTCTATACCAATTTTGCTGCTTTGCTTTGATTGGCTTTGTTCTGTTTTGTTTTGTTTGATTTTACTATCTTTAACATAAAAAATACTTAATATTAAAATTTCCATACTACCCCAAGCAATACACAGATTAATCCAATTTTTATTAAATTCCAATGACATTCTTCACAGAAATAGAAAAAAAAATTTTTTAAATGTGCTTGAAAATATAAAGATCCTGAGTAGTCAAAGCAATCTTGAAAAAGACTAATAAAGTAGGAGACATCACACTTATTGCTTTAAATTACATTACAAAACTATCAGCTATAGTTATCAAAACAGTATGTTAACTAGCATAAAACATGCATGGGTCAATAGAAAAGAATGGAAAATCCAGAACCAAGAAAACACAATAGGGAAAGAGTAGTTTCTTCAACACGTGTAGCTGGGAAAACTGGATTTCCCTTTGCAAAAGAATGAAACTGGACCCTTATTTTATGCCTCACAAAAAACCAACTCAAAATGATTGCTTTTTAAATTTTATGCATGTCAGAGATCCCTATTACTACTATCATCCCTTTAAAATTAGACCTCTACAAAGGTACTGATGTGTTCAGTATTTGGAGATATTACTAAGGAATATTGTGCCATATCAATGATTGGCTAATGTAGAGACAGAAGCCTCATATAGATCAGAGATAAAAAAAATCTACGCATAATTACATTGTTAATCAAATAAAGAGATATGAAAGTAATTCAGCAGAGATCAAAAGGAATTTAGCTTTGAATATGATGGATTTTTGTAATCATGGGACTATCAAATGCAAAGTCTATATCAATTAGCGTTATTAAATGGCTCTTCTCTTTTTTTAATGAAATGCCTACATAACTACAAATGGTAACAACAGAACGTGTGTACTGCAGTGAGAAGTGATTTGCTCACTTTCCTTGGTTTACCAAGCATTCCTTGGCATTGAGACTAGTATACAGAAGTCTGCTGTTAAGGAAAGATGAGTATGTCAAAGGCATAGTTTTTATAATACAATAATAACTTAGCCTCTATGATTACATGCTTACTCAATCTCCTCCAACATAAGTGTTTTAAGGGAAATTTTGGCATGTTAATATGGCACAATATTCCTTAGTAATAATGACTAAGTTTAAAGAACAGAAATACCCAGATTGCAGAGTTGTGTCTCAATCAGTGAAAGAGAAGCTTTGTCTCTTTTTCACTGAAGCACTATAGAGTTCACTCTTACAGAATGACTCCTAACAACAGGAGAAGTCGCTATATTTTTCCTTTCATGGGATAGATATTCTACCACTTCATCCTAACAGATTTGTAAATATTAAGTGAATTGCTTATTTTATCTTCCACATATGAATATAAATTCTATGTAAGTTAACATTGTGTCAATTTAGTGGTTTTTGGATGGTTTTAGGAAAAAACTGGTTCTTAGCACTTATGCATTAATTTATTTACAAGCTTGAGAGCAAGTTTTGCATACAGAGAAGCATCTGTTCTCTAACATTGGCACACAACATTTGAGAATCTATTTAATTTTCTGAATATCTTTTTTATATGCAAAGTGAACAATTATTTCATATACAGACAATATAATTGTTATATTTAAGATGAGAAATAATAGAAAAAAAGGAAAAACCCCTAATATTATTTTCTTACCTTTCCACAAGGATCTTTGTGTTCTGAAATATGGTCTGAATTTACGAATTACAACTCCTGTCTGAGACATTGAAAGTCAATCTTTAGTCTGTTAAAACTGAAGTAAAAAATGTACAAAAAATAAAATGACAGAAACAAATGGCAATAACTGTGATAAACTTAATCCTGTAACCTCTTGTTGCACAAGAAGATGAGAACTAGTACTATTCAAAAATCACATTGCTGCAATGTAATAAAGGTGTTCACTTGCCTGGACCCAAAGAATAGACTTAAGGCAAGAAGAGCTACACTAAAGTTTTACTCAGTCGTGCAAGACTGGATGTCCACAGAGCAGTTACAATGAGCCATTTATCCCTTAGCAGCTGTGTGCCTTCCTCCAGTTCCTCACTGAGCAGTATGGGGACGGGAGTACAGTCTTTCTCAACCTTCTAAATTTTCTTTTCTCTTTATAAGGCAGTTCCCCATTCCACCTCCTAATTTGAGTTTGGACTTCTTCATAATTCTATGTGTTCCTCCCTGGAACCTTCTGAGAAGCATGTATGCCTATAGAGATTCCACGTGACCTTGTGATTACTGTTTTTCTACTTAGACTTAGCTACTTTATTTCTATGCCGTTCTTCTCCTTTCCTTCTTCATGGCTACACTTTTCTACAAAGGTTTCCTTACTCATTAATATTTTCCCCTAGGATTCTTTTGGTTAGAGACCTACTAGATGCATGAAGTTTGTCAGGCTATTAGGCAATGTTAAAAATCAATCAATAACAAATGCTGGAGAGGCTGTGGGGGAAAAAGAAATCTTCTCCACTGTTGGTGGGAGTGTAGACTGGTACAACCACTGAGGAAATCAGTGTGGAGGTTCCTCAAAAAGCTAGGATTAGAGGCCCAATTTGACCCAGCTATCCTGCTTCTGGGCATTTTTCCAAAAGAATTGAAAACATTATACCACAGTGGTATATGTGCACCCATGTTTATAGCAGCACAATTTGTAATAGTCAAATCTTGGAAACTACCCAAATGCCCATCAACAGAGGATTGGATAAAAAAGATATGATATTTTTATATAATGGTGTACTACTCAGTTATATAGAAGGATTGTATTGAGGCTTTTATAGGTAAATGGACGAGACTGGAGACCTACTCATAAGTGAAATAAATCAGACTCACAAGTACAAATACTGTATTGTCTCCCTAGTGTAAGAAACTGAAAGAGTAAATAAGATCCAAAATCTACAATAGATATTGTGAAAGGTTAAGAAACTGCTTAAAGGGGAAAAATAACTGGGATAGGGAAAAGGAGAAAATGAAGAAAGGGAAAAGGAAAAAGATACAAATTTGTTTATATATGCATAAAATAGCTAAGATGATTATGCTACTCTTATTAGTTCTTGGAAAAGAATAGTTAATAATCATCTGATTAGATCAATTTTCCATGTCTATATCTGATAGTCTAAGCAACTTTTTTGAAGATAACAATATGCAGTATTACAACCATTGTTAAATTCCTATCCTCTTATTTTGAAAGTGTATATTGCTATTGTTTTGGGTTTTTTGTTGTTCTTGTAGTTGTTGTTTGTATGTCTCTTGTTTTTTGTTTTTCTTTTCTGTGTTTCTTTTTCTCTTTAAAATAAAATTTTAAAAATGGACCACTTTAAACTTCTTTTTAAAATAAAATAAAAGTGTATCAAAGATACAGCAATCAAAGTGGAAGTTGCAGTGTTATTATTAGGAAACTGTCCATTCAAGTTAGAACATGATATTTACCTCTTTTGGAATCCTCATTATCAGATTTAAGAAGAAAAAAAGCACTTCATAATTGAGAAAGGAAAAGCAATCTTACCCTGCTCTAAGCTCCCGTCAGCACGTCTGCCCATATTCTGTTACTGTGGAAGAACTTTCCATGTTACTGCCAAAGGCAAAAAGTAAATGTTTTCTTTATTAAAGTAGGGAAGCTTTCAATGATTCAAATTCTGGTTTGAGAAACAAGAAAACAAAAAAATAATAAAACCAAAATAAGAATAGGTAAGAAAAAAAAAGAACATCAATAGGGAAATATAAAATTGAAGACAGAAAAGCAGCAGGAAGAAAATCAATGCAAACAAATTAGTGACACCAAAAGTTAATTCTTTAACAAGATTTATAAAACTTTATTAATCAGAAAAGAAGACAGAAGAAAGAAATTAATAATAAGACAAATGACAAAAATAACAACTCTATAGATTTTATAAAAATTAATATGAAAATAAGAAAGGGTTATGAAAATTTTATGCCAAAGATTTTGATCTCTTAGATAAAACAGATAAATTCGTTGAAATACATATGGTATCAAAGTTCGCTCAAGAAAAAATTGACAGGATACAGAATCAATGTTAAACGATTAATAGTTTTTCTATATGCCAATAATGAACTAGCTGAGAGAAAACTCAGGAAAACAATTCCATGCACAGTAGTTTCAGGTAAAAAAACAAAACAAAAGGAAAACTAAGAATCAGTCTAACCAAGGAAGTAAAAAAGATGTCTGGGGACAGGGATTTACCTCAGCAGTTCATGCGCTTGCTTGGTAAGTGCAAGGTCGTGAGTTCGATCTCTAGTACCAACAAAAAAAAAAAAAAAAGAAAGAAAGAAAGGAAAGCAAAAGATGCCTGCAATAAAAATGGCAGAACTCAGGAGAAACTGAAGAGGACGTTTGAAAATGCAAGATCTCCATGTTCATGGATCAGCGGAATTAATATTGTTAAAATGGTCATACTATCAAAAGTGATCTATAGATTCAGTGAAATTCTTATTTAAATATCAACAGTATCCTTGAAAGAAATAGGAAAAATAATTCTGAAATTCATAAAGAAACACAAAAGAATAGCCAAAGCAATCCTAAGTAAAAAGAGCAAGGCTGAAAGGAACACAGCATCTAATTACAAAGTCATGGTAACAAAAGCATGGCACCAGTCCAAAAACAGGCACACAGACAAAGGGAATGAAATGGAGGACACAGAAACAAACTCATGGAACTGCAGGCCTTTGATTCTTGACAAAGGAGAAAAAAACACGGTTTGGAGAAAAGACAGCATCTTTAATCACCAGTCTGATTATTTAAATATAGGATGATTAGAAGTTATGTATTTTATGAATTTTTATAAGAGTACAAAAGGAAATAAAAAATGACAATTTTATCAAATCTTTTCAATACAAGAATCAACTATTGGGAATGAGCCCTCTGAAGCGACTCTCTGGGTAGTCAGTATGTGAATTAAAGCACTGCCCTATTGAAGCTCAGGGTAAACTGTTAAGTGGTTAACAAGTGGTGTTGAGAAAACTGAACATCCAAAAGTAGAAGACTGAAACTAGACCCCTGTCTCTCACCCTGCACCAAAATTAATTGAAAATGTATCAAAGAACTGTACATAAGACCTGCAACTTTGAAGCTTCCAGAAAAAAAAAGACAGGGGAAACACTTGAAGCCACAGGCACACAAGCTTTCCTATATAGAACACCTGTACAGCACAGCAAATAATAGCAAAAATCAACAAATAGGAATATATTGAACTAAAAAAGTTTCTGTGCAACAAGGGGAATCAATCAACTGAGTTAAGAGACCACTTACAGAATGGGAGAAAATCTTTGCCAGCTACTCTTCCAACAGAGGATTAATTTCTATAATGTATAAACAACTGAAA
This sequence comes from Dasyprocta punctata, assembly GCA_004363535.1. Classification (NCBI taxonomy): domain Eukaryota; kingdom Metazoa; phylum Chordata; class Mammalia; order Rodentia; family Dasyproctidae; genus Dasyprocta; species Dasyprocta punctata. The sequence continues at coordinate 16,246 of RJWM01037115.1, forward strand.
AAACATCAAAACATCAACTAGCATAATCAATAAGTGCATAAATGAACTAAACATACATTTCCTAAAAGAAGAACAAATAATCAATAAATGTATGAAAAAAATGTTCAACATTTTTAGCTATCTTAGTTACTTTTCTCTCATTGCTGAGACAAAATGCCCAGTGCCCAAATTAAAGAGGGAAACATTTCTTTAGCTCACAGTTTGTAGAGGTTTCAGTCCATAATTAGCTGGCTTCAAAGTTGGATGGCATGGCAAAGGGGGAACAGCTCATGGCAGTGGGAAAACAGCAAAAGCAACAAGAACAAAAGGAGAAAGAGTAAGCCTCTTTTCTTCCCTTATATGGTAAGCAGGCAACCAGGTCTAGGGCAGATGTAGCACTCACACCATCTCAGTCTCTCCTCTTGCACAGGCTCAGGATATTTACAAAGTGAGGACCCCAGCCCCCTATGGAGTCACTTAATTAAACTTCTGAACTTCTCAAAATGACACAACGAATCAACCATTACAACATCCTGGAGCATAAACAGCCACCCTAGGACATGTCCTTTATACCCCAGGACATAGAAGTGCAGAGTTACTTAGTTAAGCTTCTTAACTTCTCAGTGGACACAATGCATCAACCACTATATTAGCCATTAAAGAAATATGAATCAAAATTGCACAGAGATTCCATGTCACCCAATCAGAATGGCTATCAACAAGAATACAAAAACAACAACAACAACAACAAAAAACCAAGTTGACCAGGATGTGAGAAAAACGTGGAAGACTGTCAGGTTGCACTCTCCTGAGAAATGAAGCCCCTTTCCTCGATCTTTCCCCTAAATTCTCTTTGAACCCTATTCACTGAGATGCGAAAAGCTGGCTCTATTGAAACAGATGCTCCCTTAATTGGCTAAAAGAATGCTATTGAGTTCTGCTGAGGAGGCTGTGAGTCTCAACAATAACAAGGCAGCTGCATACAGGAGAGGATAGCCCCCCTGCTGATGGAAGGAATGGGGCTCCATCAGGAACCTGTGAGACACCAGAGCTAAGACATGGGATAACATCACAGTGAGGCCTCGGGACTCTGAAAGAATTTTATCTTCCTAGTAGTAAAGATGACAGCCTTGCATACATTAAGATATCCTTATATTGCTAATTGGAGGCCTTTGTGCCTGGTACAAAATTGTTGTTTCTCCTTATAGCCAATGCCTGCAATGTTTCTTTTTCCTAGCACTCTGCCACAACTCCCACCCACTCCTTGATGGGTACCAATAAAAGCCAGGAACTTTTGGACATCAGGCCTTTTGTTCAACAGAGAACATTGATCATCTCAGAACTGCTCAACTGCAGTACTTTCTCTCTTTGTCTTTTTTTATTTTTAATCTGTGTACCATATTGCCAGGTGGGTAAGTCTGATAACCTCCATGGGGGTTTCAGTAGGAAAAAA
>RJWM01037116.1:0-17684 GCA_004363535.1 Dasyprocta punctata
GTATTCCATCCAAAGTGCTGAGGAAAGAAGCCAGGTGTGGTGGGCCACACCTGTAATCTCGACTACTCCCAACTGAGAGACGAGGAGCACACATCTGAGGCCACCCTGGTCAACCTAATGAGACCCTGTTTCAAAATTTAAAACATAAATAAATAAAAAGGGATGGGGAAAGGCCAGGTGTGGTGGTGCATGCCTATAATTCCAGCACTTGGGAGGCTGAGGCGAGAGGGTTGCTCTGAGTTTGAGGCCAGCCTGGGCAACATAGTGAGTTCAAGGTCAGACTGGACGACATAGCAAGACCCTGACACACACACACACACACACACACACACACGCAAAATCAGTTCTGCCACCCCCTGGCTTGACACACAAGCCCTTTGCAATTCCATATTCACTTCCTCTGCACAAGACACAGGATTCTAGAGCGTCCTCTGTGCCTCCCTGCACGGAGAGCACGAGCTGCACTTCAGTCACCAGCTCCCCGTGAATGACATCGTCCCGCCTCTCTTTCGGCCTCACAGACCAGTCCAGGGTGCATGAACCAAGTACATCCGAGTCCTCCCCTGTGGAAGCAGCACGGTAACTCCCTGTTCAGGTACCCGTCAGCTCCCACTGACAAGAGCCACCCAGGGGCTGGAGATCAGTCTTGTTTTCTCCCTCCTTTCAGGGCGCAGCCCAGAGCCTATCTGCTGATTAAAGAGAGCCTCCATTTCCAAACGTCTGAGTTCAAACCCAAGAGGTGGGCAGGAAGAACATGCAGGAAATACTGAGGCCCCACCAAGGCTTTGCTTCCAGTGTGTAGCATCCGGGGGCAAGTGGGCTCCCGGGGCTGGGAGAGGGAAGTTTGTGCAAAACACTACCCGATTCTTACACTTCTACAGTCCTTCTCTTCCACCTATCAAGCCTCTCTGCTCGACCCGCAGATTACAGATGTACTCAGAATAAAACCCACACTCCTCTCCAGGGCCTACACAACCGAGGCCAGATGGCCCCTCCCCTCCCCTCCCCTCCCTGCGCTCAGCCCTAGCCACACTAGCCTGCTTTCTATTCCCTGCCACGTCCAGTCCGTTCCTGCCTCAGGACCTCTGCACTGCTCCACCTCTGCCCGGGCACGCTCTGCCCATCCCCCAGGGCTCGGCCCTTCCTGCTGGGTCTCCGCACACAGGTCACCTGCTCAGACACCGTCCTCCGCCCGCCCGCACACCTCACCTATCACGCGGCCCTGCTCCTTTCGCACAGGCCTATTCCAGGTTTCAGATCTTTCTTTTCTCGTAAAATAAAAAAGCTGGAAGGAAAAAGCCCCCCATTTCCCCTGGGCAGCTGCCCCTGCTGGGACTGCACCCGCATCACCCGTGCAGGTGACTGGCAAGGTCCCACGCACCCTCCGAGGACCCTGCCCCGACGCCCGCGCGGCCCCTCGCTCCCGGGGTTACCTCGGGCCGCGCCGGGTTGGGGGACGGGGCCGACGGCCGAGGCAGCGCTTCAGGTGCGGCCCGAGCGGCGCTCTGCGGGTCTCCAGCACCCGGGCCGGCTCGCTTCGGGGCTCGGGAGGGGGTCTCCGGAGACGGCCCGGGCCGCCCGCCGCCAGCCGCGCCCCGAACCCACCGACTCCCACCGAGCCCCGCGGCCCGGCCCGGCTTCCGGCGCCGCTGTCATCAGAACCGGAAGTCGCGGCGGCGGCGGCGGCGGCTGCGGCTTGTCCTGGATGTACGCATGCGCAGTCTCGTGTTGGAGGGGCGACTGGAGATGGCGGTCTGTGCAGCGCCGGCAGAGCTGGGCGGGTCGCAGGTTTGAGCCCAGCCCGGGCAGTTCAGCGATTCAGCGAGTCTTGTCCGAGCGTAAAACATAAAGTAGAGGCCTGGGGCTGTAGCTCGCCGAGAAGGCCAGGGTGCAGCCGCCGACCCGCGGGAGGGTGGGACAGGGCCTTTTCCGCCCGCTGGTCCGCTCAGCCGTGGCCACGCTGACCGCTGCGCATCCACGCGGGAGTCCGGCCCGGCCTGGCCCTGGCGCCTCCGGGGCTCGCCCTCCCTGCGAATCGGATGGAGTCAGGAGTGGCCGCACAATCTGCTCCAGGGTGACGGAGGACAAAGAGGAGGAGGAAACCCCGCCTGCGGGCCCCTGGGCCCCTTGCTGTGGAGGGAAGGTGCCCAGCCCCTCCGCGGACGGCAGCTGCAGACCGGAGCACCCGGAATCGAGGCTCGGGCTCAGTTTCCCTGATTTGCATGCAGCTCCCACTTCCCTGGTCACCCCGCCGCTCCTTCCCTGCCCCCCCAACCCTTGCACAACGTTGTTTTACTGTCTTTATACGCTTGCACAATCCAGCTCTGCTTTGTTTACAGCCCTGGCCTGAAATCATGTGTTTATTTGTTGACTCGCCAACCCTGGCCCCGCCTCTCCTCGGTGGGGCCAGGACAGGGCCTGAGTCCCCGCCGCCGCCCGAACACAGTAGGTGCCCAGAGGTGGGGCCTCAGCTGGGGAAAGGGCGCCTGGGGGTGCCCGGAGCCTGGGTGGTCCGGCCCCATGCGGAAGCAGCGGGGGCGAGAAGCTGCAGGGAATGTGCTGGAGGCCAGGCGCCCGCCGCGCCATACACTTCACAAGCATTTAAGAACACTCCAGGCTTCCCACTGCTCCCCAGTCCTAGCCCAGCGCAGAGACCAAGCCAGCCGAGTCTGGGAACACTCACGGGCCGCCCACACCTGGCTTTTCCCCATGTCACCGGCTCCCCAGTCCAGTGTGTGGTGTCAGCGCGTCTGGTCTGGGTACTTTGCACTGTGCACCGCGTCCTATCACATTGGACGATAAAATTTCATTTCCAACTTCATCGGAAAGTGAAATTGACTGTTTTTATTTTGGGGGGGGATTGTTTTAAAGCAGATTGCTTCATTAGCTGCTCTAATTCAGCAATAGTCGGTCGAACTTTTTGCCAGTTTCCCAGGATTCGAGTCTTAAAATTTAAAAGAAGAAAAACACACTGGGGGCTGAGGCAAGAATATCACAAGTTCGAGGCCAGCCTTGGCAACTTAACAAAACTATTTCAAAATCTAAAAAGAGCTGAGGATGTAGTCAAGTGTGAAGGCCCTGGATTGAAACCCCAGTACACCTGAAGAAAGAAAAACAAAACCAAACCCCAGTCAGTGTCCATTTTATTTCAGAAGGATTGGTGCAAATATGACTGATTTTCTCCTACGATTTTGTATTGAACTTCTTGTTAAATATTCCTTCCTTACCCACTTATTTCAACACTATGGTATTTTTTCCCTACGAAGTGGAATCTATTTATGGTTTTCCATGCTTTCCATGGAAGTGTGGATTTATTTTCCTGCCAATGTCTGATATAGTTTCTCTTGCTATTTTGTAGTATGTTCTGACATTACATATCAGAGAGTTGGGATTAAACACTTCTCACAAAAAGGGGGGAAAACCCCATAAAGCTGTTATTGAGAAAGCAATCAGTGGTGGGCAGGGGCTGAAGGAGGGGAGGGATTGACTGCAGAGGGGTCAGAGGAATTTGGGGGGGGAACAACTTCTATATTTGATTATAGGGCTGGTTATACAGCTTAACATTTATCAAAATTGTATGCTAAAAAGGATGAGTTTTCCTGTTTGTAAATCACACGGTAGGGGCTGAGGAATGTAGCTCAGCCTAGAGGGCTGCCTAGCTTCCAGACACCCTGTGTCGCCCCAGCATCAGAGGCAGCTGCGTGCCTGTGTGTGTGTGTGTGTGTGTGTATTAAAAACTGGAGGAGTGAACAACGGACACAAAGGATGAAGAACAGACACACAAGAATACTACAAATAAAAGTTCTTGAAAAGAGAGGATAAGCCCTTCCGGGTCAAGTGCCCTCTTGGAAATGTAGTCTTCTTGTCTCTCGGCGCGGCCTGGAAGGCAGAAGAGGTGAACCATCTCGGACCGAGGTGGCGGCTGTGCAGTGTGTGACGCAGGCGCCGCTGCCTGTTCTGCAGAAGCCAGGAGCACGGGGCCCAGCTGCACTCCTGGGGGGCCCAGGCCCCACCGCAGCCCTGCAAGTCAGTGTCCTGGCTCCTCTTCCTGTTCTGTCTCTGCTTGCAAGTCTTTAGGTCAAACTGGAATGACCCACTTACTTTGTAAGTGCAGAGCAAAATGAAAATGTGAGGCCCCTTGTTAGAACACTCCTAAGTTCAAGATGGGTGGGCATGCTGGCACATGCCTGTAATCCCACCTACACAGGAGGCTGAGACAGGAGGACCTCAGGCTTGAGGCCAGTTTGTGCAACTCAATGAGATCCTGTTTTAAAAAATAAATAGGGCTGGGGATGTAGCCCAGCACTCTGAGTTTGAACCTACTACACCATCACCCCCCCCCAAAAAAAAGTTTAATGACAAAAGAGCACGACACCAAGTATATGTGGGGTCATGTGTTGGCCCTGGCTCCCGCCCTGTTGTTCTGCTGCTTCAGGACTCCTCGGCTTCCCCCCAATTCTCCCTGCTGCTCCCCACACTTCTGAGATGGAACCCGCCCCAATCTTCCCACGGTCCCAGTCCAGGCTCATCTCACGCGGCCACCACCCCACCCTGCTCCCCAGGAAGCAGCCAAGCCTGTCACCTTCCACGGAGGCCTGCGTGGCCTCCTCCCTGCAGGGACGCCAGCCTCCCTGCCAGCTTCTGGACCACAGAGCTGCTCTCAGCCAGCGCCCAGCGCGCAGAAGCATCACCTCCGTAAAACATCACCTGCGTTCATTGCCAGGCACACAGCCTCCTTGTCCGCTTCCCAATCCACCCTGCAGCCACCCTCATCGGGGAGCTCTGGCCACACCTGCCTCTACTTCCCCCAGTGCCTTGTAGGGCTGCAGCCAGGCTGGGGAGGGGACGGAGGCCACCACTCTGCCCTGGCCATGCGCACAGCCCAGCGGAGAGGGAGGCAAACCAACAAATACAGCTGCTGATGGAGTGGGGCTGGGAGAGGCAGGGAGCTCAGGGACTGTTATGGTTGCTACACTGTGTCAACTTCAGAAATTTAGAAGTTGAAGCCACTCAGCAGGGAGCCCGGGTCCTCAGCTTATGAACATCCTCAGCCGATGGAGATTCTGTGATTGCCATACTTGCTTTGATGGGGTGGTAGCCTGCTTACAATCTAAGGGAGAAGAGGCTTGCTCCCCCCCACCCTTTTGCTCTGGCTGCTTTTGCTGTCTTCTGCCACCTTGAAGTGTTGCCCCTCTCCCATGCTACCCTGCCTTGCAGCCAGCTGATTATGGACTGAAACCTCCACAAACTGGGAGCTAAATCTTTCCTTCCTTCATTTTGAGTGTGAGGTATTTTGTGCCAGCAACAAGAGAAAGGTAACCAAGACAGGTGGTTTCCCTGACAACACAAGAGCTGAGCACTACCTACCTCCTCTGGGGCAGGGGTGCAGGGCCCAGGCTGGCCTTCTCTGCCCAGCTCTCACCTCTCCCTTCTACCCTCCAGGGGACTCCAGGTCAGTGCCCTGCCTCCCCTCCCTCCCTATAGATCTGTGGTTCGGGCCAGGCCCACCTGGAGGATGGGGTACAGAGAGCTGCGGGGGCTGCTGAGGTCACCGAGGTCAGAGATTACTGTCAGTGATCCTGGAGACCTGGGTCAGAAGCTTCTAGTGACAGGCGAAAGGTCTGGAAGGTGACGCTGGGTGGGAGGGACCAGAGGCCAGGGGTTTGTGCAGGGCTGGCCACACTGCTAGCCCAGGTGGATCCAGGTTCAGGCCTGCTGGGTGAGGCCGGCCTCGGGGCAGCAGAGGGGCCTGGCGGGGTGGGGAGGAAGGGCTCCTCCAAACAGTGGCTGCCGCAGGGATATAATCCACAGTGACAGGGGCACCTGAGATCTGCTGGCCCGAGAGCCACCCAGCCTGCTCGGGGACCAGGGAACTGGTTTGCCTGGCGTGAACAGACATCTGGTTCTCCGAGACGCCCCGTGCCCTCCCCCTACTACTGGGCCTGGCCCCGGTTTCTGGCACAGCTGCCAAGTTTTGGTACCGCCCACCCACTCCCCACTGGCTGTACTGGCCAGCCCAGCTCCCTAATTGCCGGGTGGGGAGCTACTCCACAGAGCTGGGGTGGGGGGGCACACTTGGGAACATGGACACCCAGCCGACCAGCCCCTGCTTGCAGGAAGTAATCTAGGTTTTAGGCCAACACCTGGCTCCAGGAAGGAGGGTCTTGGGGGACCCAGCGGTCCAGGAGGGTCTAGGAAATGGAAAGTATCAAGGTGGGGGGAGCTGGCTTGCCTAACCCAGGCCCTTCCTAGCGGATCCTAGTTCAGCTATGGGCCTAGACAGGTCTCCCCTCGGCCCAGGGCTGTGTCCAGCCACAGCACCCACCGGGCTTGGCAGTTCAAGAGGGACAGGGGCTGGCAGAAGGCCCGGGGCAGAGGGAGGCACAGGAAGCAGCCTTCCTGGCCTTCCACACAGGAGCCAACTTTTGAAAGCCGAGTGCCCCAAACACACCCCTTGGGACACACCCACCACCCACAAGCACACCTGCCACTCACAGGGCCGTACACACAGCATCCCCATGGCAGACGACTCACACCCTACTCTCCATCGCAGGACGGGGTGGTGGTGGTGGTGGCGCCCAACGGCTTCTGAGCCACAGCCCACAAGTGGCCACACTGCCTGGAGCACAGTCCACAACCAAGGTGCAGCCCCTGGACCTGAGGAGGCCATGCACGGACTGGCAGGACCGACGGACCCCAATGAGAGTGGAGTGGGGCTCCCTGGAGACTCCCTTAGAAGCCCTGGCAAGGGAGCAGAGGACAGATGGCTATGATTGACTCTCCGGGGCAGGAAGTACGTGAAGTTCGCCCCATGCCTCAACCCACCAGGGTCCCCTGCAGTTAGCGCTGGGCATGTGACCGCCATCTCGGTGAGGCGCTGGCAGGGGAACAGCTTTCTCTCCACGTGTAGAGGGTCTGTCACCTGCACCAGGTCACCAGCCCTGGAGGGGAAGCCAGACTACGGAGGTCGGTGGTGGCTGTGGGCTTTACAGCACCTGGGCGTGGCTCCTGCTGACAACAGGTGTCAAACACAACTGACAGTCCTGAGGTCAGACACAGGAGCGGGAGGGACTGCTCCTTCCCGGCCGGAGCTCACCAGAATACCAACCAGATCTCACCCCTGCTCAGACCCCCCAGCCAAGGACTCCGCTGCTTACAGAGGGATGTCTTCTTCCTGGCCTTGGTAAAGATCCTTTTCCAAATGAGGCCAAGTGCTGGCACTTTCTTGAGCCCCTGCCCCCATGGAGGGAGGGGCACGCTGCAGCAGAAGACAGGAGGGAGGTGCTAGGAAAGGGCGGGTGGCTGACTTCCGAGGCCCCAAACCTAGCAGTGGCTCAGGCACCTGGGGCCCAGCCTTGCCACCAGAGAACATTCCATATTCTTGAAACGCTGTGGTTGATTTGCCCTTTTGTTTTCCTGGCGTTCTCTGGTCCTGTTCCTTTGGAAAAATCCACTGGTGCTGTCAAAAGGAAATCTCAGCCCACACGGAAGCTGAGGAGCTGCACAGCCCTGGAGCGAGGACTGAGATTCTTCCATTCTCCAGCGCACAAGCCTGGCAGTGCACACGCAGGCACAGGGCACAGACTCGCCATCACCGCAGCCTCGGGAGGGGGACGCACAGCCCGGGTCAGCGGTCCTGGCCCTCGTGACCCACGGGGCTCAGGCAGGGACAGGCCTGACGCACCACCAGGGGCCTCTGCGTAGAAAACGTGCTTTTATTCTGCAGGAGGCCAGTGCTCCCGACTCAGCCTCCTGCCACCGAACCAGGCCTCGGCCTGGGTCTGAAGCCTCCCAGTCTCACCTGCCCTTCTGCATCCCGGGGCTCTGCATTCTCCACCCTCCGTTCCGGGCCACACCCACTGCAGGGAGCAGTGCAGGGCCCCGCCAGGGCACCCCTGATGGAGGGCTGTGCCCCGGCTCCGGCAGCCGGCACCCTATCCAGCCCTCCTCTCTCAGGCCCCCACTGCTGGGCTGGCTTCCCCCCACCAGTGGCAGGACAGAGCCAGCCCTCTCCGGGCATCTCGACAGTGTCTGATGTCAGCTCGCTCTCCTGCCTCAGATCTTGGAGGACTCCAGCCGAGGGCTCCAGGGCGCGGGGGGCTCCCGCAGCGCCCGCAGCTCCTGCTCCAGGGCCTGGTTGCGGCGGTACATATCCATGTAGCCCCCCTGGATCTCCCGCTGGTAGCGCAGCACCCGCTCCTTCTCCTCCTGCCAAGTCCGCCTCTCCTGCTCGAAGCGCAGCGCCTGCTCCTGGCCCCGCAGCCGCTCTTGCAGCAGCTCTGCCCGCAGCTGCTCGGCGCCGTCCCGGCCCTCGCTGCCTCCGGCCTCCCCCCGCAGTCCCCGGCTCTTGCAGTCGTCAGTCTCACAGCTGCCCGGGGCTTCCTCCCGAGGCGCCTGCTCCTGCAGGCTGCGCACAGCCTCCCGCAATCGGGCCAGCTCCATGTCCTGGGCCTGGGCCTGAGCCCGGCTGCCGCGGAGCTGCGTCTTCAGATTGAAGATCTCGGCCAGCTTCTGCGCCAGCTCGGCCTGGGCCTCCCGCAGTTGCTGCTTCAAGAGACTGATCTCCGCCGTCTTCTGGCACACCTGGAGGAGCAGGACTGGGGTGAAGCTGCGCCCCGCAAAGCAGGCTGGGGGGAGGGAGGCGGCGGGTGCGCGTGCCTGTCAGTGCCCCTGGTGGGCGCTCACCTCCCATCGGGCTTCCTCCTCCGGTCGGGCGCTGGGGTCGGCCTCTGGCAGGGACCCGGGGGGCTGCTCGGGCCCCAGGCCCTGCTGAGCCCGCAGCTCCTTGCGTAGGCGCCGCTGCTCCTGCTGGGCCATGAACAGCTGCAGCTGGAGGCTGCGCTCGCTGCGCTCGGCCTTCTGCGCCACCTCGTGCAGCCGCTCCACGTACAAGCGCTTCAGCTCGGCCAGCCACAGCTGCTGGCGCTCCTCCAACACCTGCGCAAAAGAGGCTGTGCCGGGACCGAACACCCGTGCCCCCATGCAACCTGCCTGCGTCCCCAGTGCATCGCCCTGATGCTGCAGATGACACTAATGTCTTAGCATCCAAACCACGGAGCCCAGGGCCCAGTTCTCTGCCATGCACGCACCCCAAGCCGGGATGTCTCAAGGTGTCCCCAAATGTGCCAGGCATGCACCCTAACCTGGGATGACTCCAGAGGTGTCCCCAAATGTGCCAGGCATGCACCCTAACCTGGGATGACTCCAGAGGTGTCCCCAAATGTGCCAGGCATGCACCCTAACCTAGGATGTCTCCAGAGGTGTCCCCAACACGTGCCAGTCCAAAAGCCTCCCTCCCGCCCCACCCCAGGCATGGCCAGGATTGATGGCATCTCTGCAGGTGGGAGGTGGGCTGCCTCCCTGTCCTACTTTCTCAGCCTAGGGCCACACGCGTGAGCGGGGCAGCCCCTCACCTGTGTAAAGGGATTGGCGCTGTCCGGGTCACCGAGGTCCCTCTTGAGTGCCTCACAGGTCTCGGGCAGCATGGCCACCACCTCCTCAGCAGTGGGGCAAGACAGCTCATAGGGTGGGGGGGGCTCAGGCAGGCAGCTCAGCAGAGCCAGGGGCCCGGCCTCCTTGGGGCTCCTTGGGGCCCGGTCCAGGGAACCCCCTAGGTGGTTAATGTGGCCTACGGAGGAGCTGAAGGGGCCGGGCCCAGTGCCAGGGCTGCGGCCAAAGCTGCCCCCACTGGAGGAGTCAGACAGGCTGGGCTCGGGCTCGGGGCCCCCCTCATCCAGGCTGAGGGCGTGCAGCAGCTGCGCACGGGCCTGGCTGGCCCGGGGCCCTGGACTCAGGGGCGGGTGGCAGGCCAGCGTGTGCAGACTGCCATTGCTGCGCCACAGCTTCTGGCCCTTGTGGGCTGCCAGGCTCTGCATGGACAGGAAGCCCTTCCCGGTGCCCCCTGCAGGCTTGAACACCGACGGGCGGATGCGGCACTGCCAGGAAGAGAGAGATGTCAGACGCGGGCTGGGCTCTGCTCCCCCGCCAACACGCCTGCAGCCCTGGGGGATCCTCTGCGGTCACAGGGCACGGGCTCCCGGGGGCCTGTCCGGTCCTCACCCCGTCCCAGCGTCCCCCCATCACCTAATGGGCACGCGCAGAGGCACACCTTGTCAAAGCGACCCCGCTCGGGCAGTGAGGTCTTGCTGAAGTCCCCGGTCCGAGGGTGCTCCCGGTAGTAGAGCGTGGCGTAGTCGGCGGGCTCGTTCCGAGGTGCCCGCTTGGGGGTCTTGCCCTCCTTCTTGGGGAGGTGCAGGTAGCTGAGGAGCTCGCGCTGGCCTAATCCTTTCCGGAGGAGCCCATCGGGCTGGCGGGAGCCCCGGGACCCGGCAAGGGCTGCCCGGAGCTCTTCAGGGGAGAAGTCCTGCCGCTCCAACAGGCTCCCCACGCTGCCCATGGCGACGCCGACAGGGCCTGGGGCTGTGGCCATGAAGTTTCAGCAGGGCGCGGGCAGCTGCCTCTGGGAATTGAGAGGATCCATCAGGGGACACTTGCGTCCCAGCTCGAATCCCTAAACCTGACACTGGCCGTCTGTTAGCTTGCGCACATGCCAAGCCCAAGAGGCAGACGTGGGTGGGCACCAGGAAGACTCCCAGGACAGCATTCCTAGGCTGGAAAGAAGGGATAACGGCTTCAAAGCCACCCACCCACCGGACATCTGCTGGGCTACGTCAAAGGAGGAGGAGGACACAGCGTCAGCTGGGAGGTGGGGTCACCTCCAGTCAGGGGCCTGCAGGCTCGGTGGAGAGGGGCTGGTCCTTACCCAGTAACACGGGGACCCACCTCCCGGAACTGGGCCTGGCTCCCAGAACCCAGCCTGCCTCCCAGAACCGGGCCAGCCAAGACCCAGGAGGACAGGGTCAGGCACAGCCCTGGTCACTCTCCTGACGCAATCCCACTAAACTGCAGGTGGGGAGGAAGCACAGAGACCGAGGGCCCGAGGGGCGCTATTCTTCTTTCTTCCCTGGATAACTTGTGCGGAGCCACTTTTCCTGCTGAGGGTCAGAGCCCCCCAGGGAAACATCTGGTGTGGGCGGGGCAGGGCTCCCAGGAGGGAGGGATGCAAATGGACCAGGCCCACAGGAGGAAGACAGCCTCACAAACAGGAAGGGCGCAGGGAACAATGGCCAGGGCTTCCGGGACAGGTGTGCAGGCCGAGCAGGGCTGGGAGGCAGAGGCCAGGGACAGCCCGGCCCCTGCTGGCCCTTGCTTGCGCTGCTGTTCCACACAGGCACGACCTGGCCAGAGGAGCCCAACGCTGCGGGCCCTGGCCGTGACCCCGGCCTCGCGGCTTCCTCTTGGACAACGGCAAAGACAGCTCTTCCCCCGGGGGTGCTGGGGGGGTGGGGCGAGGTGACCTGAGCAGGGCCCGGCCTGGCCTGCGGCAGGGGCAGCACCGGCTGTCTGAAGCTGAGCTTTGTCACCCGCTGTCCCCCACCTGGGCTGGGCCCAGCGCTCTGGAGGGCACTGCTGAACACGCGCCCAGCCAGTGTCCTGCACACAGTGGGTGCCAGTGACCTGTGAGGGTGCCACCTTTCCCGCCTCCCACTCACCCAGCGGCTCCCCAGCAGGAGGCTGCACCGGGAGCGCCCCCACGTGATTCCGGGACACCCGCGCCCCTCCACACCAGACAGTGGGCTTGGGAGCCTCCACCTTCCTCACCCATTTCCAGGTTTTGTGTTTGTCAAAGACAAAGTTTTCTGGGTGGGAGGGTGGGCCCTGTCCTCTACCCACACTGTAGCCCTCAGCCACACCCCGGGCAAAAGTATCCACCTCGGCCTGTCCCACAACTGAGTCGGCCCTAGGCATCCCGGCCCCGTGTGAACAGGGTCAAACCCTGCCGGGGTCATCGCAGGCCACGCAGCTCGGGGCCTTAGCTAGGCGGCATCACGGGTACCGGGCTCTGCAGGAAGGCAGCGCTTTCCAGGGATTGTGCCGAGTCCTGGGACACAGTTACTTCTGCCTTCTCCTGGGGCTCGGCACGGTGAAGTGACTTGCCCAAGGTCACAATGCTCGTCAGGGTGAGGATGCCCAACATCCCAACACCGTAGCCGCCAAATGTCTCCCGGGTACCCTGGATGTCACCCACAGCCCAACAGGTGGACAGAGTCATCCCGCCTCCTACCTGACCCCCCTGCCACGACAAGCCCACTAGGGAGACAGCACGGTCTGAAAATGTGCTGCTCGGCCACTGCTTCTCAGAGAGGGGCAGCGGAGAACAGGCAGAATGCACTCCTTTTGCCCTGCCTCAGTTTCCTCTCTTTCTTCCACCAAAGGCTGTGAAAGTGACAAAGACCAGGCAGGCGAGAGGGCTTTGCGAGCTGGTGAGCGCTATGTAGCCTGGGGTACGGAGGTGCTGGCAGGAATGCCAGATACACCCGCTCACCCCAACACTCACACTCGCCTCTCCTGCTTCCCCTGGCCACATACTCGCTTCCGGCCTCAGGAGAGAAAATCTGGATCCCCTTCCTTTCCCACCAAGCATGTCAGGGCCGCAACACTGCATAGGACCACACGTGGAAAACTCTACGTCACATGTGTGCCCCACCCGGTAGGTAGCACAGAGAAACCTATCTTAGAGGACACGGCGAGGACAGTCATGTCCAACAGCAGTCAGCCAGCCGTGCAGTCAGGCACAAGGTCACCCTGCGCCCTTCCTAAGGAACGTCTCCGGCGGCAGTGGTATCAGCTCCCCCAGCAGGGCTGAGGCCCCTCGAGGTCCAGAGCTCTCGGACTGGGACAGACGATCCCTTTTCCCAAGGAGCCCCTCCCCCAACACACACATGCATTCCTTCCTTCCCTGTCGCTGGGAAGCTCTCAGTCAAGCAGCTGTGCAGGCTGGGGTGGAGAGGATTTGGGGAGGGAGGGAGAAGGCAGGAGAGAAACAAGTGCCAGGCAGCCTCCCTGGGATTCCAGCGCAGAGGACCGCAGCGCAGAGCCCAGTGCTGGGCTTCCGGGCCACAGCCAGGTGCCTGTCCTGGGCCCAGAGCTCTCCTGAGCGAAAACCCATCAGGGCCCTCTCTCCTGCCCATCCACCTCCACCCTGAGACCAGCCTGACCTCTCAGAGGCACTCCTTATGGCCCAATCTTGGCGGAGACAGAATGCCACCGCCCTGGCCACCACGCAGAGAAAAGAGGACACACAGGGAGGGGCGCCATTCTGCCCTGAAACACATGCACGGGAGATGGCCAGAGGAGGAAACTGAGGCCCAGGCAGAGCGAGCCTGAGCCCAAGGCCATGTCCGCTGTGCGAGAAGTGTACGGGCACCCCAGGTTCAAGACCCACCCCCGACCCCACCCTATCTCCTCTGGGCTGGGACACCCAGCCCCACGCGGGCGGAAGTCCTCCCAGCCTTAGCCGCGGTTAGTAGCTCGTGAGCCCTGGTCCCTGGCAGGGTCCAGCACCTGCTGGAGGCTCAGCCCCCTCGGGGTGTGTCTGCAGCTGCCCCAGGAATGAGCCTGGAATGTCCCAGCTCCCAAAGAGGGCGAGTGGGCGGCGGGGCACCCACAGGGAGGGGAGGTGCTGGCCTTCCTGTCCCCACCGTGCCACCGGAGGGGCCACAGCCTCCGCGGGAGGGGCCCTCCGAGCCGCTCCACGGTCATTCCCACGGCACAGCACCCCACTTCGCGCTCCCACTGCACCTCCACAGCAGCCAGCCGAGGCAGGCAGGGCAGTAAGGACTCTTCCGTTCTACAGGTAGGAGACTGAGGCCAGAGGAAGAGGGCTGTCCAAGACCCCACCGAGAGGGACCAGGCGCTGTCTGCGGTGCCGGCTCTGCCGACCGGGGTCACCTTCCCCAGCTGGCCTGTCCCTTCCGAGCCTCCTGTCTGTCCAAGGGCTTCTGCAGCCGCCCTGGTCTGGTCAGATGTCTCCTCGGCCTGGCAGCCCTCCGGCCTGCCCCGAGGTTCCCAAACGGACAGCGGATCCCGGCTGGCATGAGCACCGCAAGCCCTGAAGTCTGTCAAGGCGGTGGCAGCGCGGGCCGGCGACGCTCCCTCAGTCTGGCACATACACACCCACACGCGCCGCTGGGCCGGGGCGCCCTGCCCGGGGTGGCCTCCTGCCTCGGCCCGGCGGGCCGTCTGTCCCTACGAGGCGGGGCGGGCGGGAGGACCCTGTCCTCCTCCCCAGCACAGCCCGGTGCCCTGGTCCCCGCCTGGCCCTCGCGGTGGCCAAAACGCTGATCCAGCCAGGCAGACCTCCGGACGGCCCCGTCTCAGGTCCTCACCTGCATCCCGGGCGCGGCGCCGGCCGCAGGAGGCACGGGTACCCGGGGCTGGGGTGGGCGCACGCCCACGAAATCAGCCCTGGGCCGGGGCCCCGGAACTGCGAGAGGTGCTCGCGCGCCCTGGGGTGGGGGCTGCAGCGCGGACGCGCTTCTTTAGGGCCCCACCGGGGGACCCCTCCCTTCCTACCCGGGACCTGCCAGGAGCCGCTGGGCAGGGCTCGGGGCCGAGGTCAGCCTGGGGGAACAAGGGCAGCGGCCCCGGCCGGCCGCGGCGCAGGGTCCCGGGCGAGCGCGCGCGCAGGGCGCAGGGCTAGGGCCACCGCGCGCGGGGACTGGGGCGCACCCCCCTGGGCCGCGCCCGCACCCGGACCCGCGTCCGAGCCAGGGCCGGGGCAGCGCGACCTCGCCCGCCGCCCCCACGCTCACCATGCTGCCGGCGCCGCGGCTCCCGCGCGGACTCGAACCCTCTCCGCGGCGCCCGCTCCGCCAAGACTGCGCGACGCGCCAGGCGGCCGAGCTGCAGGCGCCCGGAAAACGCGGGCGGCGGCGGGCACCGAGCCGGATTGGCGAGGGAGGGAGGGAGGGAGGGAGGCGCGGCGGCGCGGCGCCCCTGCCCCGGGGGCGGAGGGAAAACCCGGCCTGACTCAGCCGCGCGCGCGGAGCACGTCCCCCGGATGTAGGGGCGGGGCGGGGCGGGGCGCCCCCGGTTACCCGCCCGCTGCGCCCCAGACCCGCGCCCGCCTCCGCCCCTTCGGAGAGGCGCGACCCGCCCGCCGCCGCCTGCTCGCAGGTAAGCGCGCTCCTCCTGCGAGGCCGAACTAAAGCGGGGTTCCAAGGAGTGAGAATTACTCCGCGGTTCTAGCTGGTGAGCAGGGGCCGACAGCTAATGTACACGCCTGGGTGTGAGACAGGAGGCGGAGATGGAGACCAAGAGCTGTCCGAAGGGCTTCACATTCAGAAAGTTCAAATCCAGTTTTTGCCTCAAAAAGTTAAACTTGGAGTTGTGATATAACCGAGTAATCCCACCCCTAGGAGTATACCCAGAGAAATTGAAATCAGGTATCAGACAGGTGCTGGCACGTGAGTACTCCTCACGGTCCTGGGCAGAGTAGCCAAAAGGTGCGAACAGGCCAATTGATGAATGGATAGACAGCAACTGTTGAATGGATAGACGAATCCATCAGGTGGAATATTATTCAGACACGAAGAGGGACGGAGGACCGAATCATGCTACAACAGGTACAAACCTCCGGAACTGATGCCAAGTGCAAGACCCCAGACGCAAAGCCCCAGGTGGTGCGGCTCCCCGCAGATGAAGTCGGCACAGCCTGGGGAAGACAGGTCAGTGTCAGAGGCTGTGGGGCGGGAGAAATGAGGAGTGATCGCTTAGTGGGTGCGGAGTTTCATCTTGGAACAGAGAAACGCTCTGGACCGGGAGAGAGGTGGGTGCCCAACACTGTGTGTGTGCTAAGTGCTGCTGAACTGTGCTCCGTAAAATGGCCCGAGGGAGACATCAGGCAGGTGCTGGGGAGCAGAGGCCCGACCCGGTCTAGGGGAAGACAGACTTTCTGGTCCCGAGCCTGGCGGGAGAGTTGGGGCAGAGGTGGTGTATCGAGGAGACCCGGGAGGCCCTGGCCTTGCCTGTGGGGTCCCAGGGGTGTTGAGGGGTGTAGGCATCCAGCTGGTTTGGGGGTGTGTTCAACCCTGTGTGGTGCGGGGGTCGAGGTGGGGGGCTGGCTGACGGGGGCCTCAGGGAAGAGATGGGCAGCGGAGGACTGGAGGAGGGAGACTTTGCTGTGCTCTGGAAGAGCTGATTTGTCTCGGCAGGAAGTTCCCAGAGGAGAGCCGCATGCGACTGGAATCCCAGCACTCAGGAGGCCGAGGCAGGAGGATTGCTAAGCTTTGAGGCCAGTCTGGACCACATAGCGAAACCTTGTCTCAAGAAACAAACGAACAAGGAGACAGAGACTGTCTCTAAGATTGTGGGGGCTCTCTCCTGGGTCTGGGCAGCGGGTGCGTTCCTGCTGCCCCCACGGAGCCAGGGCTGTGCCATCCCGGGCCACCCAGGACAGGAGGAATTTCCCCACCTCTCCGGCTAGTTCCCCTGGCCTCGTCACCTGTCTTCTTCACCGTTGCGGCAGCTCCCGGGGCTCCCTGCCGCCCGCCTGTCCCCCACTCTCCCCAGGGGGAGCCTTCCAGCCCACGCGCTGTGTCCCAGCTCCCCGCTGCCTGACGGGGAGTCCCGGTCTCAGGACTGGCCCTGGGCACTGCTGTGCTCCGTCCTCCACGTACGTGGCTGGTTGTGGCAGGACCTGCTCCACGCACCCACTGTCGGAGTCTAGGGCTGCTCTCCGAATCTCCAGGGCAAATCAGCTGCCTCGGCCCTGTCTCGGCGCCCGCTTCCCTCGCTGCAGTGGCTGCTGTCACCGTGGGTCATCATCGCTGGTCATCTGTTGGTCACCCTGGGAGGAGGCCAGACCAGAACACACGGAGGCTGGAGCCCCATCCACGTCCACATTTCCCCCGAGCCCCCAAGGGGTTTAGGGAGCACCGTCCCCCAAGGGGTTCGGCCGCTGTGGGGAGATGGCTCCTTGCGCAGGCGGGGCTTTTTCTGAGCCCCCTTTCCTATCCTCACAAGGAGCTCAGCCACCGGGAGCCCTTCCCCAGGGCTCTGGTCCGGAGCTCCGCTCAGGGCTCAGTGGGGAGGAGGAGGCTGACACCGCACCTGACCATCCCTGGACAGCTCTTCCCGCCTGCCTGACGAGCAGCCTTTGTCCACGTCTGCCTCCGTCCTCTCCGCCCACGGCTGTGTCCCGGCCCCTCTCCCCGGAGCCCCCGGCCCCGTGCCTCTCTGTAGCTTGGGTTGCGACGGAAGCTCCGATCACCCGCCCCTTCCTGGGGCCTCGAACCGTGCGGGAGCCCGCGCACACTGCACAGTTACCCGAGGCTTTCCCCGCTTCCACGCCAGTGCAGCCAGGGAAGCCCAGAGCCGAGCCGGCAGCCAGCTCGCCTTTCCCTGCGCCCCATCCGGGGCTGACGTCCAGCCATGCTCCCCACAACCCGCTGTCTGCCACAAAGCATCTTCGTGGCTGCGTCTAACCAGCGGACGGAAAATAAAAGCCGCCCTTACCCTGAATCCCTAGGCTCGCACCTTCCTGGTGACCTTTCCTCACCCCCGGGTCTTGGGTTAGTGAAACAGGACAGTCACGGGGACGATCGGTGGCATGAGAGGGAAGGAACTGGCCCCGCCCTCCCACCTGCCCGCCCTCCGCCCGCCCGGGACAGTCCTCCCCATCCTCCTGGCCCCCTGGAGCGGGGCCAGCCTCAGCCTGAGGGAGAGGAGCTGGGTGGCGCTGGAGAGACGGCGTGGGAGGATTTCAGGCCTGACCAGGTGCCCGAGGCCTCTGGCTGGGAGCCTGCAGCTCAGTGGTGGCCACTGTCCAGCAGCAGGGCCCA
>RJWM01037117.1:0-17684 GCA_004363535.1 Dasyprocta punctata
TCTCTCTCTCTCTCTCTCTCTTTCTTTCTCTGTTTCCTAACTTCAGCTGTTTAACATACAAGATGGGCTCTGTAGCAACAGATCTGGAGGTGGCAGGCTGAGTGTGTGTGTGGAGTATGGGTGCAGAGAACTGTGCACAGGTCGTGGGGAGGCTGAGGTGATGGCACGGGGGCGTGTGATCAGGGAGCAGTTAAGGTTAGGACCAGAGTCTGGCACTCAGGATCCACTGTCCCATGTCCTCAGCCCCCATGCTGGCTGTCACGGCTGGGTTCTCTGGGTCTCTGCTTCTTACAGGAACTGACCAGGATACACAAAGCAGGTGAAGTTGCTGCCTTCCTGCAACAAGCCCTGGGAGCCTCCTTCCTCGAAGTCCCTTGCTGGGGTGGGGCATATCCCCGGCTGCCAGCTCTAGGCCACTGTGCCCGAGTAGGTACTAATTACAGAGACGGGATCCTCGCAGTGTCCCAGCTCAGCAATGCAGCACTACAGCCCGGAGCGAGCACTACAGGCGTCGCTGGCCTAATGGGTGGGTTAGAGGAAAGGGGCAGGGAAGGGGCCAGGGAGTGGCTCCAGGGCCTTGATGGCACGGGCACGGTGTTGGTAAAGCTGGAGCTGGGGCTTTGACCACATCTCCCATCTTGAAGAAGCCGCAAGCCTTGCCGACGTTCATGGCCATGTTCACATGCAGGTCCACTTCCTTAGCCCAGGCCTGCTGCCCAGCACGGGGAAGATGCCTGGGTTCGGGGGGGGGCCTGGCGTGCCACCATCCGGGGTTTGCGGGTCATGGCGACGATGGGGCCCTGGGACGGTACCGTGCCACCTGGCGGGCAGACCTGCTGGCCTCGGTGAGCACGTTAATGGCCCTGTGGTGGCACTTGCTGGCTTGATTTCTTAAAATCTAAATATTGATTTTTCTGAAGCCATTATTTTTGTGTCTGTTAAGCTGGCCTTACAATTTTTGCGTTTTTAACTGGTAATGTGTCAAATGATAATTGTGTACACTTTCTATTCTTGGAACACTCTATTCATCACAATAAACTGTTTGATACATGGTTTAAATCATTTTGGTGATATTTGTTTGGTGTTTTAAATTTATGTGCATGTATGAGATTTGTCAGGAATTTTTCTTTCTTTTTCTGTGTTTCCCAAGTCTGAGTAATAAGTGGTCTTAGAAAATAAGTTGAGAGATGGTTCTTCTTTTCATAAACGCTGGAGTAGCTGTTGTAGTACTTGTTGTGTATATGTTGAGAGATGGTTCTTCTTTTCATAAACGCTGGAGTAGCTGTTGAAGTACTTGTTGTGTATATGTTGGTAGAACTTGTGGGTGAGGCTGGATGTGGTTATGCTGAGGGAGGTTTTTTTCATGGTTTGGTGCTTCTGTCTCTTCTCATGTCAGGAGTTTGTTCCCCTAGCTAAGCTTTGAAATTTGGTGACATTTATTGCTCATGATATCCCTTTATTAACTTGTCAGTGTCTGGGGTATCTTTTAGTATGTGGCATTTATCATTTTCGTATTGATTATATATGCTTTCTCTTACCAGTTTTGTCAAAGAAGCAGCTTTGAGATTTGATCCTCCAGGAATTGAAAGAGCTACAGAAGAGATGCCTCTGTTTTTCTCTTATAGCCAGCAGGCGTGGCTGCCTGATTTGCTGAATCTCCTTCCACGGTCCACTATTGTTTCCTTGAACCACTTGAAAGATGTGGGCATCATGACCTTCAGAACAAAAATGTCTTTCTACCTACGTACAATCAATTCCATGACATTATTTATATTCTATAATATCATTTGATGTAGAGCCCATGTTCATACTTCCCCAGCTGTCTCAAAAAGGAGCATTAGCAGGCATTTCCCCCTTGTTCCTTCTGTTTTCTGTTCAGGCCCTGCCAGGCTTCCCGTGCTGCACTCATCCCTGAGGCTTGCACAGTGGCCTCGAGTGTAGATCCTTCTCCTTGTCTTTGTTTTCTTTCTCAACATTGACATTTTTTAAAAGTAAAATTTTACCTTATTGTTTTCCTTTGGTAAGTTACAA
The DNA here is from genome assembly GCA_004363535.1 of Dasyprocta punctata. Taxonomy (NCBI): domain Eukaryota; kingdom Metazoa; phylum Chordata; class Mammalia; order Rodentia; family Dasyproctidae; genus Dasyprocta; species Dasyprocta punctata. The sequence continues at coordinate 2,032 of RJWM01037117.1, forward strand.
TAGTTACATATTGGTTTTTTAAAATCATCAGTAGACCTTGGTTTTTAAAATATTGTTAGTTTTACAGAAAAATTGAACATTCTAGAGAATTCACACATACTTCACAGGTCTCTAATTTTCCTCTATTACGGTTATCTTGCTTTTTTGTTTTACATTTGTTACAACTGATGAATCATTATTGATACATTGTTATTCACTGTGTTCATGGTTTATACTAAGGTTCCTTCTTGGTGTTGGACATCCTGTGGGTTTTGTCAAATACATGATGTCATGTATCTGGCATTACAATATTATGTGGAATTGTTTCATGGCTCTAGAAGTCTTTGTGTCACCTTTCTGCTATTGTCTCCCTGTCTCCTTCCTTTTTAAGACTTATCTTTTCCAAAATGTACCATAGTTAGAGCTATAATGCATATAGCTTTTCAGACTGGCTTCTTTTATTTAGCAGTATGCACTTAAGGCTTCTCCATGTCTTTTTATGGCTTGACAGATGATTTCTTTTTATTATCAAATAATATTCTGCTATGTAACTGTACCACAGCTTATCTGTTCATGCACCTTATGAAGGTTGTCTAGTTTTTTCGAGTGTTAGGCAGTTCGGAATAAGTTAAAAACGTCTGTGTGCAGGTTTTTGCATGGACGTGCATTTCATCTCATTTGGGTAGATTTATAGGGTATGATTGGAGGATCATATGTTGAGTTTATTTAGCTTTGTATAAAATGCCAGACTTCCTGATGCCAGTTGAAAAACCCACCAGCACTGAATGAGAGCTACTGTTGCTCCACATCCTCACAGCATTTGGTGTTGTCCATATTTGGATATTAGCCATTCTTTTGGATATGTAGGAATTTCTTATTATTGAATTTGTAATTATTATTGTTCTTTAATTTGTAATAACATATGATGTTGACCATCTCATACGCTTCTGTGCCATCTGTATGCTTTCTGTGGTGAGGTGTCTGTTCAGATCTTTGGCTCTTTTTTGTGGTGCTGGGATGGAACCCAAAGACTTTCACATACTAGGTAAATGGTCTACCACTGAGCTATACCTCTGGGCTTGCCCATTTTAAAAATAAGGTTGTGCACCTTCTAGTCATTGTGTTTCAAGAATTCTTTCTACATTTTATTTGTTTACTTGTAAGTCTTTTTTTTCTTTTTTTGTACCAGGGATTGAACTCATGACCTCATGCTTGCCAGGCAGCCACTTGTGCCGCTGAGCTAAGTCCCCGGCTCTTTTAAGTTTTTTTATTGCTACATGATGATTATACTCATCATGGGGAGTTGGTACATGCACATAACATATTTTAACTCTTTCTGCGTCTCCTCCCTTCTTTCCCCCTCCCTCCATCTCTGGTCCTCTTCTCATTTGCGAAAGATCTTTGCATATTTTAGATGTCAGTCTTTTATCAGATAGGTGCTTTGTAAGTATTTTCTCCTGGTTTATGGCTATTTTCATTTACTAACAGTAGACTTTTTGAAGGGCGTTGTAGTCAGGGTTTGCAAGGGAAAGGAATTAATACAGGACACATAATTTATAGGATTATTTTAAAATATTCACTATAAGAATGAAATGCAAAAGAGTGTGGGAGATTTGTACACACACACTAGAGACCCAGAGAATCCAGCTGAGGGCCTGGATCCCACCACAATGTTCTGCATGAGTTCAGCTGAAGACCTATAGCCCATGGTAATGTCCTCCACGCTTCTAACTGGAGGCCTAGAGCCCACAGCAATGTCTCATGCAAGTCTGTTTCAAGGATCTATGTTGGGAAGTCCCAAAGGTTAGTGGTGGAAGCTAGAAAGGCTGTACCAGTAGAATGAAAAATCTCTGCCAGCAGGCTGAGGGATCTGCACTGGAGCCAGGAAGCGACAATCGAAGTAAGGACTAGAGCTCCCTGGAAAAGTACTGCAGCCATCCTCAGTGACAGCGAGGTCCTGAGCTCCTCCAATGATGAGAACAGCCGAGTTCATATCAGGATAACCAGCTTGACAGATTTCTCCAGGAGAATCAGCAGCACCCCATCTTCCCCTCCAGTGGGCAGCAATCCTCAGTTGGGCCTTCCACACCAGCACCACACTGACTCGGTTCAGCTGGGTGTTAACAGGTCGACCACCAGTTGTCAATTCATTGCAAAGGGTTGGAACCAGTTATTTTCTATACTGCTCAAAGTTGTGGTTCACTTTCTTTGTTTCTCTATGAATTTGTGTCATACTGGATAAAAAAAGCCTGATAAAGCTTTTACTCTCCACAGAAGTGCCCTGCAAATATAGACAGAGGAAGTTTGGGCATGAAGGGGAAAGGTTTGCTATCCCTACTGCTCATAATCACCAAGCACACTTCAAATTGGTGAGCACTGCTGGGGATGAAGAGGGCCATTTCCTAGTGCGCAGCAGAACAGTCTGTCAGGAGCACGCATTCCATCCTGTGTGCATACATTTAGTGTTAGAGTTTAGCACACAACAACATGGACAGAGTTAAAGAGGTAAATAAATACATCCATAAATGTAGCAGGAAATCTGAATGTGCTTCTTACAGTAATCAGTAAATCAGAACTGGTAAGTAAAATTATTGTTAAAAACTTGCATTCAAAAAAATTTTAGGCATAGTATATATTTTTTTTACTCCTTTCCCTAAAGTCATATTAATGGGAAAGACCTGAATAATATTATTAATCACCCTGACTTCATGTTTATATGACATTCCACCCAACAACTGTAGAATTCATGTTCTAGAGTGTGATGTTCACCACATGCTTGGCATAATCAAGTCTGAAGGTACGAAACCATAGAAAATATTGTCAGTCTATGAAATTCAAAGTTATGGGCTATCTGCAGAAGTCCCAAATATTTGAAAAGGAAACAGCACATAAGTCAAAGAAGAATCATAAGGAAAAATAAAAAAGAATTCAAACTAAAAAATGAAAATGTGATATCAAATTTGTATAATGCAGTTAAAACTATTTTATATGGAAACATAGTGTTAAATTCTTACGGGAAAAAGCTCTAAAAATGAAATCTGAGCCAGGCGCAGTGGTGCATGCCTGTAATCCCAGCACTCAGGAAGCTGAGGCAGGAGGACCACTATGAGTTCAAGGCCCCAGCTGAACTGCATAGCAAAACCCTGTCTCAAAAAGACCCCCCCCATCTGATTTTCTACCTTAACATAGAAAATAATGAGCAAAGTAAACTTAAAATCAGTAGAAAGGACAGAAATAATGAACAGCGGAAAGCATGAGATAGAGAGCTGGTGACAGAGACAGGTAACATTGCTGAGAGATCTCCAGCTGCGTGGGTCCAGCCAGGGCAAGAGAGGACAAGTCTGTTAGCATCAGGAGTAGGAGAGGAGCATCACTACAGAACCTGTAAGACACTAATTCGATGGGAGGGGAGGCTATTAATTTCATCCCAGTAAATTTAATTCCTTAAGTTAGTGGGCAGATGCCTTAAAAAATAAGTTTACCAAAACTGACCCAAAATGAAATACAAAATCTGAATAGCCCTCTACCTGTCAACAAAAATGAATTCATAGATTAAAACATTCTCACAGGTACATGCCGGACATTCATTCCCTATGATGCAGGAACTATTTCTTCTATTTCTGAATGCATTCCCAGCTCCTGAAATCTTGTCCATCATCCTAGCAGGTGCTCAGTAGCTGTCCACAGAGTGCCTGGAGTCATAGGTGTTCTTATTTCAGCATAATCTTACCTGCCAAGTGCTTCCTGATCTCCAGAGCCACAAACTCCCTCTCCTTTTTAAAATCCGCCTGGTGTGACTTCTTGTTCTTTGTACCTTCCCTGTGGTCCTGTGTGGGTTGTCTCTGTCTCCCCACACAGTTTGAGCTCAATAGTAGCAGACCTTTACCTTCTGAACTGCTGGATCCTGGTACCTAAGACTGAGCGCTTGGGGCATGTTGAATGGCCAATCAGTGCTTGTCAAGTCCAGGGAAGGGTCATCCAAGCAGTAGGTTTGTCTCTGTGGCCTAGGTCTTTGTCTAGTTTATTATTATTATTATTATTATTATTATTATGTTATTCTGTTAGTTCATACTTTCATATATTTCTCTTTTCACATGGTATGCCACCAGAGATAGCCTAGTATTTTTCTAGGTTTAGAAAACCATCAAACCACAGTAATACTACACAATCCTTTACCCATACTAAGCCCGTCTACCTTTGAACCTACTCCACCTATCAAAATGAAGCAAGTGTTATCATAAATAATGCATTATAAGGAGAAAAAAGATTTAAAAGCATTCAAGCACACTAATCTTTAAAACTTATACTTTTCTCGTTGCAAGGCAGAAAGCTACAGTCCAGCACTAACCGCATCTTGGCTGAGATCGCTTCCTTACCTCCCCCACTCCCCTGTCTGTGTTTCAGGCAGTTAGCACTGGCAGCTGTGGCCATTAAGATTTCACACAGCAGAACTTTACCAAGGGAACAGGATTCATTCACCACTCAGATACCCCAAATTAACTTTTTCTTTTTTCTTCTCTTCTTTTTCACTGAGTAGAAGGGTTTTTCCCACTCAATCATTTTTTTCTTTGGTGTATAAGTTGTGTTACATCAGAAGCCATGTGCATGAAGCCCTATAGCTTTTCTGTCTGCGTGAAGCTGGCACTCATCTAGAACGATGGGCTGCTCCCCGCTCGCCTCCTCCTGTTTGATTTACTGAACATAAAGCTGGAGTTTTATGTAGTTTTGCATTTTGGTTTAAGATACTGTTTCATTCTTCAGCAGTTTTCTGTTATTTACACTCTGACCTGAGAATGCTACCTTCTGTTTTGTGGTGTCCGACTGCTTCAGGACATTAACTAGGGAGTGAAAGGACTGTCACCATGGGGAACACAGATGGAAAGCAGAAACTGTCTCATGGCACTTAACTCTTTGTGAAGTCCAGGTTGAAAGAAAGACTGATGGTTGTGTTATGATGTATCAGGGTAACACAGAGAATGTGGAACCTTCAAGGGAGGGGCTGTGCTGGATGGAATCTGGACAGTGTGTATGTGTGGCTGGGGTTGGGGGGTTCTAGAACTGCTTAGGAGACTAGAGGGCAGGCATTGTGGAGGTTGCTGGTAGAGCTGAGGTGGTGCTTCTGTGTGTTTCGGGATGCAGGTGGGGAGGAGCTATGGTGGGCTACAGGAGTAGGGAAGCAAAGTGCCTGCCCAGGTGGTGGAAGGCCCTGGGGGCTGTGAGTGTGAATGTGAGAAGTGGGACAGAGGTGGTGTTCAGGAACTTCTGGCATACAGTGACTAGAGCTAAAGGCAGCAGATGAGGGAGTGAAATTCAGGGACAGAAGAGGATCTGGGGAGGCCACAGGGGTGTGGTTTGAATAGATCCCTAAATTTATGTGTTGGCAACATAGTGCCTAAATTCATATGCTGATGATATTTGAAGGAGAGAAGTTTGGAAGGCAATTATGATTAGATGACATTATGAAGGTGGGTCCCATGATGGCATTAGTGGCTTTATAAGAAGAGAGACCTGAGCAGGTTTGCTGTGTGTTGTCCTGTGATGCCCTTGCCATATTATGCTATTCTAAGCAGGCCCCACCAGATGCCAGCACCTTGATACTGGACTGCCAGCCTCCAGAGCTGTAAGAAATAAAGTTCTTTTCTTTATAATTGCTTAGTCTGTGGCTTTCTGTCATAGCAGCAAAAAACAGACTAAGACAGGAAGAGAATCAGGCAGAAGCCCAGGGAGGGGCAGCTTTTGGGCAGGAGGAAATTGTTAACACCAGCAGATACAGATGAGACATAGTGAATATCTGTTGTTCAAAGTAGTTTGGCCTTTGGCGAGAAGAGCACTGAGTTTTTCAGGTAAAGCAGTCCAGTTCTAAAGAAACAACTTCTCATTTCTGAGAAATTCTAAGTATATCTCCTGGCAAAGGGCTCAGAAAGTGAATCAAAGTTCTTAGCGATATTGAAATGGCATCCTCTCAAGAGCTGATTCCTGTCAAACACCTTAAGTCACAGACAGGAATTATAGTCTCATCTGGATTTGTCACCCAGCCTCCCCTCAGCCATGGGCATATTTGCACGCTCTGTTCTTAGAGGAGAACAGAGATTTATCTCCCTTCTGAAGTGTGTTCTGTGGATGCACAGCATCTACACTGGGAAGCGACGGCCCAGAATGCTAGGTATGGATGAAATGGTATTTGTAACCAAATGTGACCACTAACAACTTGTGGAGTATGACCACAAGTGAGCTTCAGGTCCTTAATTAAAATCCTAAAGGCTGGAGGATTGCATTAGTTTCTTTGCTTTTTAAATACTGTCTTGGCCTTTCCTTTATTATATTTGAGTAATTGTTTACTCCATGAACAGTTTAAATAAATGTTATTTAATTAATAGAGATTCTTGTTTTTTAATGGCATCGTCATTAGCAAGTAGATGCTTCTTCTTCTGGAGTAGTATACAGTTAATTACTGCTTCTGATGAAAGATGAGTCTAAATTTTTTTAAATGTGCAGTTATCTGAAATTATATTGATGATTTTTAAAAAGCAGTATTTATGCCACACCATATCTATCATTTGTTAAAACTATTACTTTATTTATAGTAAGAATATCATAAGGTCCAAGAAAAAAAGCTGATAATTTTGTTGTAAACTTGACCCCTCTTTTCTGTGAATTTCTGTCATTTTGTGTTTGCTTACAACTGTAGAAGGCCATCAGCAAAAAGTGTTATTTCTTTGGGAAAAATGCTAGAAAATTCTCTTTATAAGACCTTAAAGTTTGGTTTTTAAAAAAAATCATTATTCATCCTAAGAGGTACAGAGCATGGAGCACCTCTTAACTGATTTCTCTGATGTGTCCTACATTTTAAAAACCCAACAGAGAGCCACAGATCTCAAGCTTGCTGTGCCTCAGTCACCACCCGGCTGCCTCAGCCTCACAGGTCTCTGGTGGTACCTGGCTGTTTGCTTTTTCTTGTTCCTTCCAGGGGAAGGAAGGTGCTGCGGGCCAGGTTGGGTGCTGATACTGCAGACTGATGCACAGGGCCTCCTGGTCTGCCGGTGTCTCAGCTGCTTCTGGGCTCCCCATTCCCATCTCCAACATTATGGTCTAGGAAGATGGCAGTACCAGGTGGACGTGAGGATCGGGGGATGGGTGTGAAGAGCTCTGAAAGAGGGCCTTTCAGGTGGCCTTGAACTGGAGGTCTGAGAGTGTCTGAGGTTCTGGGGACAAGAAAGAGTCCCCTCTGACTCCGGTGACACTGGGAAGCAAGTGACATGGGTTCCTGTGCAGTGTGCACAGCAGTAGGGTGTGAGCGGTATAGTTCACCTGGCTGTCATCATTGAAGCTCCTCAGCACTGTGAATGCCACCCTGGGAAAAGATGGTGGCAGGGTTAGCAAGGTCAGAGGGTAAATGAGATAGCAGGAGTCATCCCTTCCTCTTCCACAGGCCTCGTGCATCTGGCACGGCAGCACCAGAGGCCATGCTGTTCTTCTGTTGTGCAGCCTAGGCTGTTGCTCCTTGGCCTGGAAGGGACCAAAGTGGTGACTGGCTGCCAAGAGCTGGGATCTTGCAGAGGGTTCCTTTGGCCATTCCCACACAGTGATGAGGGAAGCATCTTCCAGGGACCTGGGCTTATTCTGGTGACCAGTCTGCATGTGAGGAATGCTTGGGAGAGGAAGATGAAGTGCTTTGGTTAATCCATTGGGAAGGTGAGTGATGGAGACCACATTCAGTTTTACTTAGGAGAGAGAAAGAAGGAAATTACTGCTAAGGTATTACTGAGAAGGAGCAAGTCCCCATTATTATCTTTTTATATTTGAGATTTTTATTAAGCCAAGGGCCAAAGTTCTGCCACTTGCCTTATGCCTTGCAAATGGTTTGTACTGTTCACAGGGAACTTCGTCTTTAAAGTTCATAGGGACAGCCCTAGATGACCAACCTTGGAGCACAGTTTCAAATATTTGAAGATGAAGCTCTTAAGATTTTCTTTAATTGTCATTATAAAAATCGTTATTTTAAAAAATGTATAAGATAAGCTGGGCGTGGTGGCACATACCTTTAATCTCAGCATTCAGAAGGCTGAGGCAGGAGGATTGTTGTGAGTTCGAGACTAGCCTGGGCTACAAAGTGAGTTCAAGGCCAGCCTGAACTGCATAATGAGACACTGTCTCAAAAAATAGGACTGAGGATTTAGCTCAGTGGCATAAGTGCCTGCCTAGCAGGTACCAGGTTGTGAGTTCGATCCCTAGTACCCCCCCCCAAAAAAAGCACAAGAAAGTATAAAATGAATAATAAAGTTCTTCCTTTGTCTTCCCTCCAAACTCCTGTCCTATTCCTAGTGATAATTTCTGACGTGTCCTTTTAGAGAGACAGAATAGATTGAGATTTAATTTTTTTTCCCTTTGTGATGGTGGGAATTGAACCCAGGGCCTTGTGCATGCTAGTCAGGCACTCCACCCCTGAGCTGAATCCTTGGCCCTGAAAGATAGCAACAGACAGGTCTCTCTATGCAGTGTTCAGGACCTTCCATTTTAAAACCTAATTTATTTGACTAAATCTTTTATGTTATTTATTCTTTATATAACATTTGAATTTAAGAATTACATGTGCCAGACAAAACTCACTAAGCCCCCATGGTTTCCAAGTTTTTGCTTTTATAAACAGCCTTGCATTAATAATCTTGATGCTTATCTTTGTATATCTTTTTGAATGCAGATGTGGAATTGAATGTATTCCTAGGAGTGGAGTCCCAGGATCAAAGCCACATGCCCCATAAAGATTGTGTCAATGTACATTTGCATTATTAGTAGTGTTTAAAACTGGGTATCTCCCTGCCCTTCTCCAGTATTTAGTGTTGTTCATTTGTCTTTTTGAGACAGGATCTTGCTGTGCAGTTCAGGCTTGCCTTAGTATTTAGTGTTAATTTCATTTCCCTTGGGTAGATTAAAGTGGCATCTTTTTATCATTGTTTTGCTCATGAGTTAAAAACCAAATCATGTTCTGACCGACCATTTATATTTTTAGTCTTTAAACTCTTGCTTTTGCTATCTGTTATTTCTATGAGGTGATTTGTAATTTATATTAGTCTGTTAAATATGTTGCAGATATTTCCCCTGCTTATTGTTTAACTTTATTTACTTTTATTTTTCAGTACAGAGGTTTACAATTTTGTGCAATCAAATTTATCAGTATCTTCTCATGGAAATTTTGGGTTTGTGAAATACTTAAAAAGATTTCATCTTGCCAAGATTATTTTTAAAATACATACCTGTAGATTCTTACAAAATTTTATTAGTCTTTCATTGTTTAGAATTTATGAAAATATGCATTTGCCACTTCTACCTGTCCAGCTTAAAAATTACATTATGGACAGAATTGGTCCCATCTACTTCCTGTGGGCTCTGTCTCTTACCCTTTCTACCCGTGGCAGTGGCTGGCTGGAGTTAGGTGTTATCATTGCCAGTGTTTGTGTTTTTTAATATATAAATATGTAATTTTAAATAGTATCAAGTAATCATGTGTGTCACCTAAAATTTTTAATGAATGACATCACTCTGCATATTTTACATTGCTTTTTCCATTCTAAATTATGTTCGTGAATGCAGCATCCTGACTCACGTATCTCCAATTTATTTACTTTTCCTGTTCAGTGGATTTTATCACCCTTTGGTGTGGAATTCCTTTTGGTGTTTAAGGTCTGAGTTTCTCTCAGGATAGCTCCTAACTGTGCCTCATTCTTCTGGTGTGCAGTGTATCTGAGGTACAGGACAGTCTGGGGACAGCTGTCTCAGTGCATGGAGTTCCTTAGTTTCCAAAGTGGGCAGTGGTTGATGACTCATGAGTCAGGAGTTTAAATGCTGTATTGTAATTATGTATTTCATTTTAAGTATTATATTTACTTTAGAGATACTTATTTTGTAATATATTTACTATAGTATTTACTGTTGTTCTAGGAATTATTTGATATCCAGTTAGAAATAGACATTGGGTAAATGGGAAAATCTTGAAATGTCCTGGCTCTTACTTTGGTTCCCTGAGAATGGTTGCAGGCTGCACAGTGTACACAGTTTTAGTATATGTGCTGCTGAAGCGAGCACACTGTAAACAGTTTTAAAGAATAGCAACAGTGGCCCCTGGCTGTGTGCTCATGTGGGTATAATGTGTAAATATATTACTTGTAAGTTATTGTATCAGTTTTGTGTCAGTCACTATAACAAAAAGTCCTGAGATACTTACTTTAAAAAGAAAAAAGAGTTATCCAGGTGTAGAATTATACACCTATAATTTTAGTACTCTGGGAGCCTGAGGCAAGAGGATCATGAATTCAAGCTCAGCCTGGCCAACAACTTAGATCCTATCTTTAAAAAAAAAATTACAATTAAAAAAGACTGGGGATGTAGCACACGCACGCACGCGCGCACGCACACACACACACACACACACACACACACACACACGGTGGGGGTGTTACTTGACTCAGTTTTGGAGGTCATCCCATGACTGCTTGGCCCAGTTGTTCTGGGGCTGTGGCAGCTCAGTACATTATGGTGGGAGCAGATGGCCAGAAATGAATGAGAGGAAAGGCCTGGGTCCCACAGTCTCCTCAGAAGGCCTCTTCCCAGGGGCCTAAAACATCCCACAAGGCCCCACCTTTTAAAGGTCCCAGCACCTCCCCAAAGCATTTCCATCTGGGAACAAATCTTTACTACATGGCCCTCTGGGGAACGTTTCAGATTAAACTGCAGCGGTCATGAACCTGGTAGGCCTGATAGCCATCACTGGAACTCAGCAGTTAATTCTGGGGAAGGGACTTTACCTGACCACAGTCTCATTCCCTGAGCAAATTTTCCTCTCAAAACTGCAGTCTTTAATTTTGTGCTTTTAAAAAACAATTTTGCCATATACTGCTTAGTTTTGCTTGTTCTTGAGTGTTATATAAATGTTATCAAATGTAGTGCAGCTAATTTGTTCAGTGTAACTTCTATGTTTCTAAAATTGATCCACACTTTTGCAGTGCCTTAATTAGTTCACTGTTAGGTTAATATTCTATTTGGAAATGTTTGCATCTATTGATCCATTCTTTTTTGGTGGGCATTGGGGTTCTTGTTTTATTTCTATTAAAACATTCCTCTGTGGACAGTTTTGCACTAAAATGTGAACCCAAAGAGGAGACGGGAGGAAGGACAGAGAAGTGCTTGTAGTCTGTGACCATGCTGAAGAATCCCAGTAGTTGTGCCAGTTGTGCAGGTGTTGCCAGAACCACACCAGCTGAACGAGCCTTGGGCACACACCTCCTAGGCCAGCTGCATTTGCTTCAGTTAACTGGCCTTGAACTGTTTGTAGGCTGGTTGAGTTCATGCAGCAAGGAGGCTCTGCTTCCAAGCATAGAACGCGAAACAGTCCGCTCAGGGCATGGAGGATGTGGGTCCTGGTGCATCCATTGGTGTGCTGCTTTGAAACCAAAAGCATTTTAAAGTCTGTGAAATTTTCTTCAAGCATCCAAAGTTTGCATGTTTGAGAAAATCTTAAGCATTTTTCTTTGATGTTAGCAGTCATCATTTTCAGAAGAAATTGTATCATTTTTCAACCTTACAAATCATATACAAAACAGCTATCTTTGTGTGAGACTAACACTTCTTGGTGTGAGCCTAAGCTTCTGTCTGGTATGGTTTATGTTTGTGTAGATTGTGGATGGGCCTGCGTTTGACACCACAATCAACCTTTCCTGAGTTGCTTTATGACAATTCCCTGTCTTGTTTTTTTGAAAATCTCTAAAATTGTAGTTATCCCAGATTTGGGGCCACCACTTTGTCATTTGCTCTAGAACCTCTAAGTCTTGCAGTCATGTTCATAAATCGAAAGCAAAAGTATAATGGATGAGTTCCTGCTGCTCTCTGGCTTGTTGGCTGCTAAGACGTTGGGTCTCCATGTCCTTTTGCTGTGCAGATAAGGATGGTAAAATGCTGCCTGAATTGCCTTTAGCTCATGTTTAGGACCTCTAGAGATTAGCCAGTAAGGGGATGAGCAGTCAGATGAGGATCTTTTGTGTGCAGCACCAGGGAACTAAATGTGTGAACCTTCATGGGAGAAGGGTCTCCCCAAAGAGCAAAATTCTGTCATTTACCACAATGTGGATGGAACCAGAGGCCATTATGTTGAGTGAAATAACTCAGGCACATAAACACAGATATCGCCTGTTCTCACTCATGTGGAAGCTGAACGGTTGATCTCTTAGAATAAGAGTGGAATGGTGATCACTAGTCTGGGGAGGGTGTGCCCAACTAGGTTGGAGGAGTGGAAAAAAGATTATTAATAGGGTTAGGGGAGCAACTGGATAGGAGAAATAACCTCTAATGTCTGCAGCACGGTAGGTTACTGTGGTTGACTATAGCCAATTGAGGGTGTTAAATATTTCCAACATGGAGGTGATAAATGTCTGAGATGACAGATATGCCAGCTTTCCTGGTCTTATTATTATGCATTGTATACATATGTTGAAATGTCACATTGTGCCCTGTAAATATGTATAATTACAATGTGTCAATCAAAAATAAAAATATATTTAAAAGAGAAAGTTTAACAAAAGAAAGCATGAACCCAAGCAGTTCTGAAAGTTCAGGACACATGGGAACTAGAAAGGATAATAATAATATGATTAGTGATGACACAGAATCTAACAATGGGAGGAGTTTTAGAAGTGCTCCCCAAACCCTTTTGCATCTGAGGATTCCTGCGAGTTTCTCAGGACTGCTCAGGCATCACCCCAGATCACCTTCCTTCCCTGGCCAGGTCTACACATAGATCTCAGGGGTCCTTACTCCCGCCCTTACATGCCCTGATTGTACTTCCCACTTCCTTCCCTGGAGTCTGCAGGCTTGTGACTGCCAGCTAGCCTGTAAGCTCCTAGGATCACCAGGACTTGGAGGGCCTCTCTCTATCCCAGTTCTGAGCCTCGTGGCTTACTGCAGAACAAATCAATGACTATATGAGGAACTGACTGAAGTTGGCAACCAGCAGATGTTGGGATGAAAAGAAAGAAGTGTGGAAGTTTATTAAATCTGTTGTTAATGGGAGTTCTTCTATAGTGGGATCTGAGTTGGGCCCAGGGAGGGCTGCATGCTTGAGGGCAAGTGTTTCAGAGGTATTAGTTGAGATAGAAATGCAAAAGAGACCATCAGACACAGCATTTGGAGATTTGCCCTAATTATGGAGTGATTGGGATAGTAACTAAACTTACATTTGTTTTTATACTTTATATTTGAAATAGCTGTAGATGAATGTGAGAATTTCAAATGTAATGGGAAATTCCTGTGTCTTCACCCAGCTTCCCAGAGGCATTATGAGTGACCTCCACATGGCACTCACCCTGGGAAATACACACCCTTATGTCCTACTGGCCATGCTATAGACGGCTCCATTTCACCTCTTTTCCTGATACGGTCTTTCTCTATCCTGGGATCCCAGCAAGACCTTGTGTCACATTTGTTGTCCCATCTCTTGGTCTTCCTGTCTGTGATGGGCCTTTTGTGATCTTGAAACCTTAAAGAGTACTGTTCAGGTGTTTTGTAGAATGCCCTTTGGTTTGGGGATCTGATAGCTGCCTGTGATTAAACTAAAGTTAAGCATTTTTTGGAGAGTAGTACTGATGAGATATTCTCTTCTTGGTTTGGGGTACATGCAGTAGATGAGTCTCATCGCTGATGATACCACTCTCATTGCTTGGCTAAAGCAGTGCTGCATCTACCATGAAGTTACTGTTTTATCCTTTGTAATCAGTAGGTATCTGGGGGAGATGCCTTGAGATGAGGCGCATAGCTGGTGTCTTCTTGAACAGATGTCTCAGTACAACACTCACTCTTTGCTCTTCTAGTGGGGATGCTCTCTTCTTGCTGTCCTTCCATGGTTATTAACTGGAATCCTTTGCTACAAAAGGGTTGTTTCTCTTAACCCAATATCAATAAATGAAATTAAAGATTTAATTAAAAACTTATCAACAAGCCGGGCGTGGTGGCGCACGCCTTTAATCCCAGCACTCGGGAGGCTGAGGTAGGCGGAGCGTTGTGAGTTCAAGGCCGGCTTGGGCTACAACGCAGCGCAAGGCCGGCCTGAGCTACATAGTGCGACCCTGCCTCAAAAAAACCAGGGCCGGGAGTTTGGCCCAGTGGCTTAAGCGCCTGCCCTGGCAGGCGTGAGGCTGTGAGTTCAATCCCCGGTGCCGCAAAAAAAAACAAACAAACAAACAAACAAAAAAAAAAAACAAAAAAAACTTATCAACAAAGAAGAGCCCAGGCCCTGATGGTGATGGATTCACTGCTGAATTCTACAAAAAATTTAGTGAAGACCTAACACCACTACTTCTCAAACTCTTTCATGAAATTGAAAGGGAAGCAATACTCCCAAATTCATTTTTGGAAGCAAGCATTACTCTGATTCCAAAACCAGAGAAGAATCCAACTAAGAAAGAGAATTATAGGCCAATCTCCCTAATGAACATTGATGCAAAAATCCTTAATAAGATACTGGCAAATAGACAAAAATCATCAAGAAGATTGTACATCATGATCGAGTGGGATTCATCCTAGGGATGCAGGGATGGTTCAACATATGTAAATCCATAAAAGTAATACATCATATTAACAGAGCCAAAGATAAAAGTCATATGATTATTTCAGTAGATGCAGAAAAAGCTTTTGACAAAGTCCAGCACCCATTCATGATAAAAACTCTACGGAAAATTGGAATGGATGATCTTTATCTCAATCTGATAAAAGCTATCTATGACAAACTGTTAGCTAACATCATACTAAATGGACAAAAACTGAAAGCTTTCACTCTAAAATCAGGAACAAGACAAGGATGTCCACTCTCTCCACTCTTATTCAACATAGCTCTGGAAACTTTAGCCAGAGCAATTCGACAAGAGAAAGAAATAAAAGGAATACAGATAGGAAAGGTAGAAGTTAAACTAGCATATTTGCAGATGACGTGGTACTCTACCTAGAAGATCCCAAAAATTCCACCAAGAGACTTCTAGATTTAATAAGCAGATTTAGCAATGTAACTGGTTACAAAGTCAGTACTCAAAAATCAATAGCATTTTTGTACACGAATAATAATCTCACTGAGAGAGAAATTAGGAAAAAAATGCCTTTTACAATAGCATCCAAAAAAAATGAAATACTTAGGAATCAATCTAACGAAAGATGTAAAAGACCTTTATACTGAAACTATAGTACTCTGAAAAAGGAGATTGAAGAGGATATTAGAAGATGGAGAGATATCCCATGCTTTTGGGTAGGAAGAATCAATATACTCAAAAGGGCCATACTTCCAAAACTGTTATATAGATTCAATGCAATCCCAATCAAAATACCAATAACATATCTTACAGAATTAGAGAAAACAATCCTAAAATTCATCTGGAACAAGAAGAGACCTAGAATAGCAAAGGCAATCCTGGGCAGCAAAGACAAATACCAATAACATATCTTACAGAATTAGAGAAAACAATCCTAAAATTCATCTGGAACAAGAAGAGACCTAGAATAGCAAAGGCAATCCTGGGCAGCAAAGACAAGATGGAGCATCACAATTCCTGACCTGAAGTTATACATAAAGCTACTGTGATAAAAACAGTGTGATACTAGCAAAAAAAAAAAAAAAAAAAAAAAAAAAAAAAAAAAAAAAAAAA
>RJWM01037118.1:0-17424 GCA_004363535.1 Dasyprocta punctata
CGGGTAGGTTTCTTCAAATGCTTGGATTTGCCCTATCCCCCAAGAACAGTCACCTTTTGAACTGCTGTGGGGTGATCACGAGAAAAACAGTGGCGTAACCAGGCACTCCTGTGTGAGTGTTTGCTGAGAACAATCAGAGGGCTGTCTAGCAAACAAAATGCTTCATATGTTTAACAGTAGCTATTCAGGCAGCAAGAGGCAATTGAGAGGCCAGCTAGCAAAGTGCACTGCTTTAGAGATCAGCATAAACGATAACATTACTATCCTGCTTCAGCTTTATGCACTGTCCAACTTCACTTTGGTTAAATAAAGTACTTTCATCTGAGGATGGTAAGTACGTTAGCAACAGCTACTACAAAGGAATTAAATGGATAAATTTGCACATAAACTCAAGCAAAAGTCCTAAAATTCTTAGTAAGATGCACAAAGGAATTTTGATTTTGATTTTTTTTTAAACAAGATCATTGACAGTCCTGGTCTTCCTTGACAGAAGTAATTAATGTGGTATCATAATTAATTTTTTTCCCTTGCATCACCTACTTTAGTTTAAACAAGAACAAAGGAACAAAGGATGTAACTGATTATTTTATTTCTTCAATTTTAGTCCTTTTCTTCAATGGATTTTATTTCTATCCCAAAGCAAAATCATTCTTCTCTTTAGAACTGGGCAGTATACCATTTTTTCCTCTTCTCAGGCAAGAAATCCCATTTCTGAGAGATTCTGATAAACCACACCTGTAGAAGTGGAGGGAAGCTGACTCCCTATCATGGTGAGTCCAAAGCATCCCAGGGCCCAGCCTCTATCTACTACCCATTTCCTTCTGTGTTCTGTGGAAGCTAAGGTTGACCCCACACACTTCCTAAGGAAACTGAGGGTGGGGGGAAGATATTCACAGGAGTAATGCATGTTAAAATAATAAAAAAAAGAAGTAATGCATGTTATAAGTACTATAAAAATGTTATTTGATACAGGTGAAGATAGTGGCTTATATATGTAACTCCCTTTATTTGGGTCCTTAAAATTAATACTTTATTATGCTTGCTGCTATTGACAAGAAGCCGTTTTGTAGATTCAGGCCCTGTTGGTGAATGGTGTCAGTCATTACAAAATGAGCAAAGGAGCCCTCAAGAGTATTGATCTTGAAGGACAAGACCTGGAATCTGCTTGTCAGATCTGGATACTGCCAGATTGATTGCTGGCAGTAACTTTAAGCTAATAGAGTCTCCCAAAGTCAAGAGTGTGTTTGGTTCTCATACTGGGTTTTCTGCATCCTGAACTGGGACCCCCTTGAAATGCTGAAGGTGTGTGTCCCCATGCTTTATTTAGCTCCAAAGGCACTGGATGCAATTCTGAGACGTTTCTGTTTTGCAGGGACTTGGGACCATGTCCTGGGTGTCTACTCAGGCAATTGCATTCAGCACAAAATATCTAATCATAACAGCCTACATCCATAAAGAAGATCCTGAGATGAGTTTTGCAGAGCATAATTATAGAACGGTACTAGATAATTTCAAGGAGCCATTCTCTGGAATCTAGAGACTGAAGGAGGAAGCACAGGAAACAGAGCTGTTTATCACTCTGGGATCAATTAGCCTGCATCACTACCACAAAATGTCCTAAAGCTTCAGACAGGTACCTAAGTTCACACTGACCAAGTCCCACATGATCATTTGAGACAGGATCCAGAGCCGACTGGCAAAGTTTCTGTCTTTGAGACCATAGAAAAAATGCAAATGCACATTTCAGCATTATATTGTTGAAGTTATTTAATATCCCAAGCAAGGTCTTGGACTTGGATGCAGAATATGCTTCATTTTTCTTTATACTATACTCAGTTAACCTCAAGTTGTTATTTCCTGTAACTCTGTAGCTTGGAAACCTTTACTTTGCCACATGCATCTCTTCCCCTTCTGGGTAACACTGCCTGACTGCACAGGTGTCGTGAGATTTTACTCCTTCCCCACCTCACCTAAACTCTGACACGATCCAGAAAAAACAGCCTACAAAAACCAAGACTCAGCCCATAGCTAAATGTCCATCTTACCATAATTACCTACGTGCCAGATGTGCTGCAGTTTAGCCAAAAGCAAATTACTGGGTATTTAATCAAGTTTCCCTGTATAAGAGGACCACTGAAGAATCACCAGACAAATTCATGGAAACTGAGTTATCTGACCAAAACTTCTGTGCCCTGACCCTCAAAAGCAACTGCAATAGACACTTCTGCCAGCTATCTCGATTTCACTCAACTCTGAACAAGTCTAGATATAACATTTAAATGATTTTTACCCAATGATTTCAAAATGATGTTTAGTCTTTATTTCCTTGGTTACTTGAAGTTAATTTTTTTCTTAAATCAACTGGACATGTGGGTTATTTTTTAATTGGTTGTACAGGTTCTTCGCCTATTTTGATAGGATGTTGATTTCCTAGCATTTAATATGTACTACAAGGGTTAGACTTTCACCAAATATATTGCAAATATTCTTTCCTGGTTGGCCATTCACCTTTCAATTTATACAGTATTTTTTTACCCTTATGCTTTATTTTTCATGTTATGTCCATAAAGCTTTTTCTTTATAAATCTTCTCTCTGCTTTTTACTTGGAAAGCACTACTTTACTTCATTCTGAAGAAGTAAATAGTTACCTACAGGCTTTTCAGTGTGATTTTTAAAAAGTAGTCATTTTTAAAACTTTTTAATTCATCTGGCATACATAAATTACAAATCTAACTTTGTTGTTTTTATTTAATGCTTGTCCTAATACTACTGAAGTTATAAATGTTTAATATTACTTTAATTATCATATTACAGAGCGCAAAACACTCTGGGGTAGATTAAGATGAACTAAGTCAACATAACTGAACTACAGAATGAGCCCAGAGATAAGCCACTGCCACAAGAAAGAGGAGAGGTCAGTATCCTAGGCTCAACACAAACACAGATTTACAATACAAAGAGCCATGGCCTAGAGTAGGGATGGATAGAATGAAATGTTATCTTCTTCCCACTGCCTGCTGAAGGAACTCAGCTAATAAAACTTCACCTGGAGGTGAAGAATGGAAGGAATCATAGTGGATTGTACCCAGAATGCTGCTATGGACTACCTGTGTGTTTTGACAGCTAAGGAGCTTTCGACTTGCCCATTTACTACTTTTAGCCTGTATTTACAAAGTTGTTTATCATAAACTGTAGTAATGACAATTAAACTAAAAATACATTAATACTCACCCACAAAGGAATGAATGAATAAACTAGCATATCCACATTTTGCAACTAAAAGAAAGAATGAGATCTATTTGAAATTTCTGGAGAGGAAACCATGATCTACTGTTAGGTTTTTAAAAAGTTAAGCTTGGTATATACAAAGGCTGATCTTGTTTTTATAAAAATGTTCACCACATATATAAGTATTTATGCATTTTGTTTGAGCTCAGATCTGTATTGAAAAATAAACACCAAGTTGTTAACTCTAATTAAGGAGGACAAACACTAAGGGAAGGGGACCAAGTTGGCTTGTTCATGGCAAATTTCCATGTTATTAGGCTTGTTATATATGTATAATGGGCATGAATAGCTTCTGTATCTTAAGAGGAAATGTTAATACATTATTATTATTGAAAATACACAGGCATGTCAGTGAATTTGGGAAAAGGGGTATTAACAAAGCAAATATAAAATCACCTCAGAATTATCAAATGTAGAACAAACAAAATACTGAATCCCATTAGGACATACTTGAGATAGTCAAACTTGGATCACTTAAAGCTAAAGAGAGGTACTATAATTAGTTTTCCTTTGATTTCAGGGACTTACTTATTCTGCTTATCTCAAGACAGAGCTAATAGACCAAATTGTCTTTGAAAGATCCTAAATGGTTCTCAAAATTTGGGTATATTCCAGGAAGACTAAGTTAATTTAGCTATTCAGAGAGTAGCACATTTGATAGGGACAATGCAAATTAGATCACTGTAGTTTGTGTTCGATTAGACACTCAAACTAGAGGGAAAGTAGTGACAGGATGATGCTACAAGGACCACAATTAATTGGACTTTAAAAAGCCTCATGTTTAGGAGGTTGGGTGAGGTTTGTATGAGATCGCAAGCCTGCTGCGTAGTACCCCAGAGGATAAATTAAAGATCATCCACATGCTATTCCTTATAATACACTGTAAAATATATTCGACTTTAAGGAAAAGAGAAAATCACCCCTAACCATTACGAGACTACCTTTTGTGAAACTTTTCAGCCTGTGAGTCATAATCTATGAATGGATCATGAAATACATCTAATGTGTGATCAGCATGGGTCTAAATTTAAAAGAAGAGAGTCTAGAAACCATTGCTATCAGTAGTTCCTCCTTTCTTGCCCCTGTCCTGCATTTCTTACTCCAATCAGCAGAAAAAAAAAAAAAAATAACACTTTCTCTGAAGTCTACATAGTCACATCCAGTGCTGATTTTCAAGGAGCTAATTTTTCATTTAAATAAAGTCAAATTTAAGCATTCATTAGAAAATTCAAGAGATAAGTGTATTTTCATGATCTCTTACCAAGGTGTTTGCTATAATGGATAAGTAGCTTTGCTTTTAGATTTAACTATGAGAAATAGTTTCCAAATGCCCTGTGCTTGTACATTAAAACATCACATAAGAGCAAAGGAGATAACAAAGTCAAAGTTGTGATCAGAGTACAGGTGACAACAGGTCTATTCTACTGAGGCAAGTGTGTTCTGAGTACCAAAGCTAGCAAACCCTCAAATTTGAAAAGTTACTTCTTGGCAGTTGGGTAATCAATACTTGGGAATCCGAAGATCACTTGTTTCATCAGAATTCTCAGGAGAAAAGACATTTACTGTTTAAGCTCTAACATGTCTCTCAACACACCAGAGAATAACACTGATGTCAATGTCCAGTAACTACAGGGAAGAGGTCCTTTGTACTCTAGGCTTGTGTGACCAGTTGCCAACCAGAACTCTGAACCCAGAAGGACATATTCAACCTACACCAACTCAATCTGCTTTCTTCCCTTGCACCCAATCTACTTCACACAGTCCACTGTGATGCCTGCAACACAGTTCAATTAAATGAGTAAATAAGAGTTAAGACCCAGGTTGTACAGGACCATTTGCCTAAGTAGCCAGAGACCTCCAGGTATCCTTTTTGAGTTTGTCCTCTGTATCTTACATCATCAATTTCTGTTCAACTTACCAGAAACCTTTCTAGAAACTGCTCGCTCTCTGCATGCCCACCACACCATGCTACCTCGAGAACCACTGCTCACCCGGATCATGACAACAGTATTTTAGCCAGTTTCCTGTTTCCACTCTTCTCCCTAATCTGTTCTCCAAAGTCAAAGTGTTTACTCTGAAGTATAATTCTGATTATATTATTCTCATACTAATAAATAATACCCACTACCTTTAAGTGGCTGCCCTTCACCCTCAAGAGGAGTCCAAATTCCTCAGTGCAGCCTAAGAACAACACCCCTCCTCACTCCCATGACACCTTTAGCCGGGTGGGCAGCACTCTGGTGCACCCTCTTCACTCCCATTATAGCATTAACTGCACACCTCAATGGCCTTGTTTCTTAGGCCTCCTCTACCAGGTCTGTAACCTCCTTCAGTACTGAGCTTGTGTCTGACTGCTATGTAATATGCACCCTGTGCCTGCCACAAAGCATGTACTGAATAAATACACATTAAAGGTTAACGTTAATCAATTTCTTTGCATTGGGACATATGGAACCGGCAGATCAAATCCTGGAGGTCACTGTGTAATCTGCGCAGTTGCACTATGTGAATTTTCAGCAATGGTTATGAAACCATCCCCCAAACCTCTGAGGCATGTAAGGTCAAGCAACCACAGGCTAGATGATCACACAATGACCTTAGACATAGAATCTGAAAACAAAACACTGCAACCAATGATATAATTCTGCTTACCACTATAAACAATGTTCACATTAAGTATATTTTACCACTAAAATCACCTTATGTAAAGAAATCACAACAAAACACTCATGATTGTAACAGCTATTACATTCCTCTACACTTCTCTTTTACTTTTGTTTTTATATGTTTGTGGGGAATTTAGGGTGTTTGTTTATATTTGGTAGTACTAGGGATTGGACATGCTAGGAAAGCCTTCCTTCCTTGAGTCATATCCTCAGCCCTTTTTCAAGTATTTTTATTTTGAGACAGACTGGTCTCTAATTTGCAATCTTCCTGCCTCAGCCTTACGAGTAGCTGAGATTACAAGTGTGCACCAGCACGCTCAACTTGTTTTTCTTTAAAAAGCTGTAATCATAGTATATATACATTGCTAAGTTAGTGTTATTTTGTATGGTTTTCCCAAGTGAGTACACAGTCTTCACACATGTAGTCTTAATGCCTGAATAAATGCAATTAACTTTGTACACTATAGCTTCCTTAATCACATTTAGGTACTGTTTAATTTTCATTAACTTAAAATAATGTGTTAACAGATACATTAAAACACTTTTCTTAATTTTTCAATTTAGGGCAGAATTTTTTCTCCTTATTTTAAGAGATCATCTTGCTATGTGAAAGAACCTTAAAGAATATATACTGGTGATCCTGCCCACATTGAAAACAGTAGCTAGTGTAAAAATGGAAACAAGTAGGGCTTTCAAACTGAAGCACACACCTGGTAGACAGCGGGGCCAATAAGAAAGATGGTGGTGTGTGGTGACAGGTAAGACTTGAAAAGGGAAGACAGGCTGCCAGAATGCAACTCAAGACAGGCACCACACAGGTGGAAGATGCTCCGGACAATCGTATCTGCAGTTATTCTTGGTATTCAGTGAACCAAGACTCTAACCCTTCAGCTCCCCAGTTCAGAAACAGAACCTGACAGTGGTGGGGAGGACATCTCAGTAGCCCTGAGAGGATGGAATCTGGTCCAGCAAGGTGGCCAGGTGTCAAAAATAAAACATAAAAACCATGATGGGGAAGCACAAGACTGCAATTTTTTTCCTGAAACAAGAAGTCAAGAGTAAACAAAGGGAAAAGGGACACAGGGTAGAAAATTTTCTTAAGAGGAATGCTCTGAGGAGGATATCTAAAGGAGCACTAGCTTCTGGACCTGCTCTGCTATGACAAGCACTCACTCAATAAATACTCCCTCCATGCCCCTAAATGTAGCCCTCACAGTTAACAGCTCCACTTCTGCCAACGGCCAGATTACTTTCTTACTATGAATTCCCTATAACTAAAATCTGATTGGGCCCTCATGCAAATGTTGTTTTCCACTCTACCGTTTTCTACCAACCTCAACAATTTTCACATTCTATTTTCACTGTCAAAGAATAAAATCCTGCTAGATATCTCACTCTTAATATGTTGTTTTCTATTCCTCTTCCCCTATAGCATAGCTCCAGCTCTAATGGAAGGCAAAAGGGATCTGCAATTTTCCTGCAGAGCTGTGGTCTGAAGTGATTACAGACACTTCTTTCTATTCCATTTATTTTGTAAGTCTTATAGCAATATTTATACATCCTCAAAGAAGCCAGGCTACTATTAAGCCTTGAACTCAGCAGAGCTTAAACATAAGAGAGGGACAAAATAGTCCACAGTCATACTCTACTGTTAAAAAGGCTGTACATTTATCTCATTCCCCACCCCCCACACCTTTGCTTCCTTCTTGCTTCATTCAGTACCCCACAGAGACCCTTAGGAACAGAGTCTGTGCTTTCAGCTGTAACTGACATCCCTGTAAATCCATGTAATGTACAGAAAAATAAATCCAGGGCTCTCCACTGCCCATAGAGCCACATTAATCTTCTGAGTGGTACCACAGAACAGTCGCCCTCTCCTCCCCTCCCCTCCTTCCATCTGCTTTAAGTAGGGCAAGTGTTTTACTCATGTTAATTGTTCTGACAGATGAGGATCAACACTGCTTTAATCCATTTGCAGCCTAGCACAGGGAACATTTGTCTTCTCAAATGCTGTTAGAGGCAAGCGTGCTGGCTGTTAGTAACACAAGAGCTACTTCAGGGCAGTGACAGTACTGGTAAGTGAATGACTCTCCTTTCCTTACACAGGGAATTCAAGGGAAACTCTTCCTGAAACTGGCTCAGTTTCTTTGGTTGCCATTGTGGCTGTGTTTTGATCCTCTAAGGAGTAGTACAGTTTCATCAGATTAAGACACACTGACTTCTTTTAAAATGTTGGTGTGTCTTTTCATTTACCAATTAATCATACACAGATTCTTAAATGACAAATAGATACAATCAAATTCAGAAGGCTTTTGCAACAAATTTCAACAACCCATTTAGGAACTGTGTGCATTGTGCAGTGGTACAGCAACCAACTCTTTATGCACTGGGGAACATGAAGCCAAGGCCTCCAAGTGTTAACAAGGGCATGGGCATTAGACAGACTTACCCCTGGATGTGAACCCCAGCTCAACCATCTTTACCTCCTGGCCAGCTGCTGTATTGTGAGTACCAAATAATTTAGCACATGCCACACCCAGCTCAAGCCTGTCCCTACCCAAGGGCTTCAGGGGTATTCACTTAAACTACTGTTAGACATAATGTAAATCTTGATTCTGAATCACCTATGAAACAAGTTTCACATGATGTGCTAACTTTCCCCTCAAGGATTTTACTCACATCTCAGAAGTCCAAAGAGGACTTCTATAGAGAATATACAC
The DNA here is from genome assembly GCA_004363535.1 of Dasyprocta punctata. Lineage (NCBI taxonomy): Eukaryota > Metazoa > Chordata > Mammalia > Rodentia > Dasyproctidae > Dasyprocta > Dasyprocta punctata. The sequence goes on from RJWM01037118.1 coordinate 8,676, forward strand.
AGTGGCTTGACAGTGTTCCTTGCTTACAGTTCCGAGGGATGGATATAGTTCTCTTCACCCCATCCTCCCTAAGTAATATTTCTTCACTAGCATCTGTACTCTGGCCTACCTTCAGTACTCATCTCCCAAATGCTTTGGAATTAGCCACTTTCCCTTTCCTAATTCCTTGTCTTATTTCTATTTCCTCTTAAATTCCATCTTGTCTTTATGCTTTTGATTTAATAATTTTATATATTTCAAGTTTTCAGCACAGTGACTCCAGCTCAGAAACTTAATGGAGAAAAGCAAGATGCCATAATTCAGACTTGCAGAATATTCTGCATGGAGAACTCACCTGCAAAACTCACTTATTATCCTTCACAGGTAAGACTACTGACTTCCTCTTTCTTCTCCTCATAATTCTGCATTCAACCTAATCAGGCTACTTTGGTGGGATAAGAATACAGACAGAAGAATACTCTTGCAGTATTTTATGTCTTTTTTGCTTCAACTTCTAAGTAGGGGGCAAGTCAACAATCAGCCATTTGCTAAAAATTTTTATTAGTGATAAAAAAGATGTTTACACTATACCACCAGTTTTTCTTGCCCAAAAAGCATATACATTTGCATGTTCTAGGATTTCAACAGTGGGGCAAAGAAAGATCAATTTTTTTCTCTATAAGATAAATATTAAAATATCAATGGTAAATATATTTATCTTTGGAATTTTAGGTGATTTTAATTTTAGTATTTCTGACTTTTCTAAGTTTCAATGATGGTAATAAATTACATTTTAATCAGAAAAACAAAATAAGTTGTAGTTATGCAAAAATTATCTTAGTTGTTCTCACCTACATTCATAATTTTGCTTTGCAAGTCATCATTTACACTATATACAATTCAGTCTAAAAATAATTCATAATAGCCACTTCGGATTTTGGAGAGCCAAATCACGGACTTGCCAAATTAATTTAACTGAATTAATGCTACAGTGCCCTAAAAACCTGCATTTTCATATTGGGATTAATAATTCTCTGATAACACCCATTAAACGTAACTTGGTCTAACTAAACCCCATAAACAGACGATTCAGACAATTCCTAAAGATGGATTTGGGTGGGAAGTTAAGATTCTCAAGAACAGTCTTCCCATTTCTGCTGCTAAAAGAATATGCCTGGGTATATACAGACCTCCTGAAGAACATTTCAGGCAAATTTTAAACCAGCACTATCTATTAGAATATCACAAACGGTCCTGAAATGTTCTGATTAGGATTCAGAAATTAATGCTGGGAGCTATACTTTTACCGCGACTCAAAGAAGTTTGGTGGGACTGATACGCTTTTTTAATAATCACTGAGGTTAATATATAAGAATGTAAAAGATGATGCGTGTCAACTCGAAAGACTTCTAAACCAACAGTATTTAATAAAAAGACCTTGCATCTGTAACTATAATAAGAGAGAATATACAATAAAACTGGCCATGCTCTGTGCATCTGCTGTCAGAGAAGTGAGATCAGAGCTAACGCTACTTCTCTGGGTCTCAGTCTTCTCACCTACAAGATGAGACACTTCACCCACCAGACAGGGTGAAGTGAAGTGAGTTACTCGTATGAACAAATGGGACTGTTTACATGGTCAACAGACGGCAAACCAAAAGGAAGAATCATCCATCTGAATAGTTTTTTTCTTTAAGTGTAAAAGTCACAATTCTAAGACCAAACCTGTATAAAAACAGAAAAAGGAAAGAATCAAATGAGCTCCCAGACACTGTGCTGACGGGTGAGCCAGTCTTGTTACCTGTGACTGTAGTCCCACCAGCAGTCCCAGCCCCTTGTCCTGCCCAGGGCCTGCAGCAGCCACCACACAAGGACAGAGCTCCCTGCAGTCCATGGTCTCTGCCAGCTGCACCACTGCTCAACAGCAGCACCTTGTCCCTCCTAACAGGGCAGAGATGCACCCTGCTCAGGCAGCTCAGGGGGCTTTGCTGCAGGCTTCTCCTGTGTGCACGGTTGTCTTCTTACCTATAAATTTTGTTTCCACATTAGGAGAAACCTCAACCCAAATGAAATGCTTTTAAGATTTTTACAGGAGAGAACAGCTTGAACCGCACTTCACAAGATAGACAGAGTCTCTTCATCATCTACTTGCTGGTGGCATTCATGGCCTGCTCTCCCATTATCATATTCAAGCCAGATCCAGTGTTACAGTGCAGTGATAAAGCATGAATAATTTTTGCTAACTAGATGGTAAGCAACTCATTAAAAGTGCACATAATGGCTATCTATTAGTGAACTGGACATTCTGTTAGGGATGGAAGTAGATTGAGTAAGATACTCTTCTATCTTCAAAAAGCAAGACCTCAAAGCTACATAAAATATTCATATGGAAATACTGAAGTACTTGCTTCCTACATCTGCTGTACAGGACACGTCACAGGGAATTTGTACTTACTCGCATGTCTCCACACCGGACAGTACCTCCAAGATTTACTTATCTCCAGTTCCTAGCATGAAGCCCAGCACACAGTCAGCATTTAATACATGTTCAAGCAAGGAGGAGCTGGCACTTCAGAGAGGACAAAGTACAGGTCCAATAACCATTCTGTCACAGAAGGCTTGGGATAAAGGCCACAGTGAAGTCTTACTAATGGCCAGAGACTGAACAGGAGAGGTAACAGTTCCCAATGGAGGTGATTCCTGGGGAAGATTTTCATGGAGCAGAGGAATTTGAGCTGTGCTTGGATGCAGAATTTCTTTTGTTTGTTTTTTTTGTTTTTTTTTGCGGCACCGGGGATTGAACTCACAACCTCGCGCCTGCCAGGGCAGGCGCTTAAGGCACTGAGCCAAACTCCCAGCCCTGGTTTTTTGAGGCAGGGTCGCACTATGTAGCTCAGGCCGGTCTTGCGCTCGCGTTGTAGCCCAAGCCGGCCTGGAACTCACAACACTCCACCTACCTCAGCCTCCCGAGTGCTGGGATTAAAGGCGTGCGCCACCACGCCCGGCTTGGATGCAGAATTTGAAGTAGTAGGAAGCCACAGAGATGGGAAACATGTCCAGGTGGACAGTGGAAGGATGACGTGATTCATACTGGGCGTGTGGCTGCCAGAAGACAGGCCTTCCGCAGCTGCAGCTCTGGATGCCTCGGCGGCCCCATCTGCTCCTTACTGTTATTGATTTCAAAGGTTAAAAAGCTGCTGTAGTAAGTGAAGTACAGGTCTTTGCACTCTTTGGAGAGGCGCCCCAATCCAGATGATAGGGTTTGAAAAGTTTAATATCCCCCCAACCCCAACTCTGTGTGTATAACAGAGGGAGAAAATTTTTTCTTTATATAGGTTTTTCTAAATTTTTATTTTTATTCTTTTAGGTACTAGATTAGAAAAAGTCTGTCAGATTACACATAAGAACATTTTTCCTACTGCAGAAGTAAGGAGTACAGAATGAGTGTTTTGGCTCCTGATGGAAATGTTATGACCATACAATCAGTCGCCTCTCTTACCTAGACATCTTCCTAATGAGGGACTTGACTTACTGAGAGGTTTTAGTTTTCATTACAAGTAAGTCTGGAGAAGGGACACTTATTGGCTGTCTCAAATGACAATCCAGACATAGTTGCATTAAAAGGAATATCACACAGTACCGAGAGAGGCCAGAATATCCCCAGAGCCAGTCAGACATCTGGACCAGAGCACACATCCAAAAGCCTATCCTGAGAGCACTCTGAGGAAATAAGACTAGCCCCAAGGGACATGAATTATCTGGAAAGCACGACTAGTAAGGAACCACAGTCAAAGTTCCATACTTTGTCTGAAAGGATCTGGGAGGCAAAGGGAAATTTGGTGGGGTACCTAGCCTCTTTCACACTTGCCTCTTTGGTCCTTTCTGTCCCCACCTCTGTTCTATCTTCATAATTACCAACTTTGTTTTTCACTTGGACAAACTGAAACCCACATAAGTTAGAGGAACTATTCAGTCACATAGTAAAACAAGTATCTGACTCCAAAATCCTTTTGATTCCCTCCGAGTTCATTAGAACTGACAGCTGGAATATATTTTTTTTAGAGCAATCCTCAAAAGAACTGTAATCTTACAACATTAAAATTTGTTCTCATATAGGCTGCTTTCCCACGTATCAACATCACGTATTTATGAAGATGTATTTGGATATCAGTAACTGGAACAGAATGTAATAAGCAATTCGGGTTCTTAATCCAAAGCTCCATTTCTATTTAAGGTCAGAGTTATATCATTCAGTTCTGATTCTTTGCCATCCACCTTCCCCCCCAATCCAACTACTTTCCATTAACTAGGAGTCACAAATTAAGGGGGTGGGGATGGAGAGGGGATGGACTGGTTGGAAAGTTGTTGATGGGGAAAAAAAATCAGACCTACTTGCAAAACTTTATTTTGCTGATCTGCATCATGGCACATGGTTTTCATAATCATTCAGTCTTTATAATCCTATAGAAGTCAGCCAGACTTTAATAAAAAAAGCAAAAGAGGAGACAGATAAATCAAGCAAATAAGACTGAAATTGTAGAAGATAAATCCTGGGTAAAATCTCTATATTCCATTGACATGCTGAGGTGTACTAGATAGCTGATAGCCTCAGCTCTGCATCTCCAATTGAAGAATTATCTATCATTGAACCAGACAGGCAATCCTAATTTTATATAAAAGATTACTCAGTGACATACACGTTAGTAACAGAAACAAAGAAAAAAGTTTCTCTGCAAACACCTGTTTGTCTGCAAACCCAAACCTCACTTCTTCCACCTCTTCACCGAAAGGGGTAAGAGAGGCAGATCGCAAAGACCGCATGGGTAATGTCCAATCACACCCACCACATGGACACTGGTCTAAAAACATGAACAAACATCAAGCCACATCAGTGTGGAGGCTATTCCATTCACAAAGGATCTCGCTGCCACACTGGAAACACAGCCTTGATGAAGGCAGGGTACACTTAGAGGTTTGATCTAATCCAAGTCTGGATCCTGAGTAAGTTGCCTCTCAGCTGAGGTCCCAATTCTCCAGAAAATCTGGGAAGACGGTGGCTACAGGAGCGAGAACAGTCCTAACAATGATAAGTGATGGGCTTGAGCTCTGTGCACAACAGAAGGCTCGGATAGCAAAGGGAATGCCAATGTCCACCCTGTGTTCACATGCCTGGCTCTCAAGAAAGGGTCTCTGCGCAGAGGCCGGCTATTGTATCTGATATCCTAAATATCCTGGTGACATGATTCTAAAATTCCTGGACAAAGAATCTCCTAACCCACAGAAGATTAGAAGCAGCAGATTAAAGCAGCAGAGAACGAAGAAAAAGAATGATCATTTTCAAATGCAAACATATTTAGTTTGCCAGCTGCCCTCAGATAAAGGATTACTATCAAGAATGTATAAAGAACTTAAAAAAATCAGTCCTTCAAGATTTAAAGACCCAATCCATAAATGGGCATCTGAGATGAACACATACTTTTCAGATGAAGAAGTACAAACAGCAAATAAACATGTGAAAAAACGTTCAACAGCACTGTCATTCGAGAGATGCAAATGAAAACAACACTAAGATTCCACCTCACCCCAGAAAGAATGGCTAGTATTAAGAAGCCAACCAATAACAAACGCTGGAGGGGCTGTGGAGAAAAAGGAATCCTTCTCCACTGTTGGTGGGAAAGCAGGCTGGTGCAACCACTGTGGAAGTCAGTGTGGAGATTCCTCAAAAAGCTAGGATTGGAGGTCCCATTTGACCCAGGTATTCCTCTCCTGGGCATTTTCCCAAAAGAACTAAAAACATCATACCATAGTGATATACGTGCACCCTATGTTTATAGTTGCACAGTTCACAAGAGCCAGATCTTGGAAACAACCTAAATGTCCACTGACTAAGGAATGGACAAAAAAGAAGTGGTATTTCTACAATAATGGAGTACTACTCAGCTATAAAGAAGGATAAACTTAAATGGATGTGCCTTGAGAATATACTTATCAGTGAACTAAATAAGTCACACATATGTAACCATTGTATTGTTGCACTTGTGTGACAAACTGAGAGAAAAACTATGTGTATGTTTATGTAAATGTATATAAAAAATTAGTTAAGATAGTTAAAGAAAAAGAATTTTGAGTGAAAAGTAGTTTTCACAGGGTCATTTTCAGATTTCATTTTTACTGTGAATTGTTCTTTTAAAAATAATACAGCATTCATAACATTTGTATTTCTTGCCAATATTCTTCTAATGTCCTACACATTCTTTTTTGTTGTATAATAAAAAACCAAATGAAAACATATTTAAAAACTCAGTAACAGTCCAGGAGCACTGAGAGGAACTAACAGCTTTACCAGCTTCAATCACTCTTGAGTCACTGCCACCCCCAAGGATACTAAAATAATTTATTACAAGTGAAAGAAAGAAATATGGCTTGGTAGCAGAACATATAAAAAAGATTTAGGAATTCCAGTTCATGCTAAGTTCACTTCAAATTAAGTGTGCAGTGCCTGCCAGCAGGTTGTGCCACCTGAGGACATGTGCTGTAGCTACAGAGTCGCCTGAGGATGTGAGGGTGGAGGTCTTTCCTCCTTAACTGGTGCTGGCAGACCAGCTTACTTCTAGACTCCTTTTTTTGAGAAAGAAGAGCAAGTAAGTGTGCATTCAAAGGAAAGTCACCCTGAGGAGACCTGAAAACACGAAATAGAGGAAAGATGTTTTTCCTAAAATGGGAGGACAGTGAGACTGGGCAACAACGCAGCAACCCAAAGTGTAGGACTGAGTTGGAACTGCTCCTGCTGAGGCGGGTGGGAGACCTAGTGGCCCTCACAGGCATCCCCAGGATTATAAATCCCCAGGGCATGACACAGGGACACACACCCGTGCTGCAGGCAGTGGTCCTTGCAAGGGTTACTGGTGATCTGACCACATTTACATAGTGGACCCAGTTCAGTCTCAGCAGCTTTGCCTCCTCTTCAGTCCTGCTTCACCAACCAGAGAACACTGGAATGTGGTACTGGCATGCACACGATAAACAAGACTTGAGAGGTTACAGACACTTTGCATTTGTTTTGCACAATCTCCGTTCTCATCCACTCATTGAAGCTGTTTAAAATATGAATGGACCTAATACTTTTGTTTCTTTTTCTTTTTCTTTTTCATTTTGACACAGAGTCTCATCATGTTGTCCAGGCTTGTCTTGAATTCATGATGATCTTTCTGCCTCAATCCCTCCGGCGCTGGGGTTATAGGCGTGCATCACTACACCTGACCTATTTCCAGATTTCCTGAGACAACCGAAATTCTGGCAGCCTGGGGTCTACATCACATATGGTGACGATGGACTAGAAATGAAGGTAGCTTCCTCTTTTGTCTGCTGCTCTCCGTAATTAACGTGACAACCTTTTGAACAAACAAAAAAATCTATTTAATCTATTTAATATACTACTGTCTGGCACTTGAGTGTATGAAGCCTATCCTAGACAACACCTTTACTTGATGTAAATATAACTTAAAATCTTCTTATATTTAAGAACAACTCTGACAGACTAGACAGCAGGAAAAAACACGTGCACTTTTCAGAGAAAAGAAAGTACCTAGTAGCCCTGGGATGCTGAAAAAAGTGTTGAGTTCATGGATCCTTTTGAGGGTCACGATAGGCTTTGCTCTACCTCCTGAGAGTGGAAATTTCTAACCTTGCTTTGTTTTCAAGCAGTAGTTCCCAGCCAAGGATACGTTTGTTCCCAGAGGACACTGGGTAATGTTTGGAGACAAGTTTGGGTTTCACAATGGGAAGAAGGTGACAAGGTGTTTCTGGCATCTACTGGGAATGCTCAGAGACACTGCTGAAGCCCCTGCAATGATGCACAGTGACAGCCCTGCAACAAAGCATGGCCGGGCAGAAACCCTCATTAGGGAACTTTTTCCGAAGTGATAACATGGAAGACATAGAAGCTTTAAGCTCTTCCACATCTGGCTCCAGCCAACCGTTTCAAACTCATCTCAACTTTTGTCCTGCAGTTTCTCCTCCATTCCTCATCTGTGCATTGCTACAGTCTCTCTTCCACCCTTCACCCACGTCTGGCTGCACTGTTCCCACAGGTATCTCTGGCACATCCTTTTGTCTCTTACTTATTTTGCAAGGTCACCCTTAATACTGCTTCCTAAAAACTGACTCCATGATCTCCTTGTCAAAATTAGGTAACTCCTGTGTTCTTGTTTTTTAAACTTAAAAACAAAACAAAACAAAACACCTTGACAATACCGCAAATACGGCAACCTGAACGGTGTGCTGTTCAGTCTGCCTTCTCATCTCACCCTCACAGTACTGCTGGTGAGACAACAACACATCATCGGGTGGATAACAGCATGGAATCTGGATCACTGCCCACCAGGACTCAGATTTTTGCACCATTTCTCACTAGCTCTGTGGTCCTGGGCAAGTTTCCTCTGCTTCTTCTTCAGAGAACAAGAATAAAAGTGCCATAAGCTCACCCTGCTGTGGTGAGGATCAGAGGAGCCCAGGAGATCTCAGACCTTAGGTCCAGGAAAGCTGCCATGCTCCTAGAGCCCAAACACCCCTCGCACAGAGATTATAACAAAATAAACTCACAGAAGAATACACATCCATGACCAAAGCAGAAAAAAAAAAACCCTGCACTCTTTCCCAAAGAGGGAAACTACCAGAAGTGTAGGTCACACCAGGTTAAACAGATCCCACATCACACAGCTGGCTCTTCAGTTGTGCTGCATACTCAAAAAAAAAAAAAAAAAAAAAAAAA
>RJWM01037119.1:0-17671 GCA_004363535.1 Dasyprocta punctata
GGAGGCGTCACAATCCCAGGCTTGAAATTATACCACAAAGCTGCTACAAGAAAATTTAGCATGGTTTTGGCAAAAAAACAAACCTGAGGCTCAGTGGAACAGAATAGAAGATACGGATACAACTGCAAACACACTCAACCACTTTATCTTTGACAAAGGGGCTAAACGTTCACTGGAAGAAAGACAGCCTCTTTAATAAGTGATGTTGGAAAAACTGGCTTTCTACATACCAAGGATTTAAACTAGACCCATGCCTATTACCATGCAGTAAACTAAGATAAAAATGAATCAAAGATCTAAATATTAGGACAGAAACACTAAACCTGCTGGCAGACATAGTAGGCAGAAATCTTGAGGACATACGGTTAGGCTGAGAGTTCATGAACAAAAACCAAACTGCATGGGAAGTACTTCAAAGAATAAAAAACTGTGATCTCCTGTTATTAAAAAGTTTTTGCACATCAGAAGAAATCACCAACAGAGTGAAAAAAACTCACAGATTCAGAAAAGATTTTTGCCAACTGTACCTCAGACAAAGGACTTTTATCTAGAATGTATAAAGAATTGAAAAAAATCAGGTCCCCCAAATTTAAAGACCTAATCCAAAAATGGGCATCTGAGATGAATACACAATTCTCAGATGAAGAAATACAAATGGCAAATAAATATATGAAAAAATGGTCAACATTACTGGTCATTCAAGAAATGCAAATTAAAACTACACTGAGATACCATTTCATTCCAGAAAGAATGGCTAACATCAAGATATTAACCAAGAAAAAAACGCTGGCTGGGATATAGGATAAAAGGAACCCTTCTACAGTTTTGGTGGGAATGTAGACTGGTATGACCACAGTGGAAATCAGTGGAGATTCCTCAAAAAACTAGGATTAAAGTTCCCATTCAACCCATGTATTTTCCTTCTGGGCATTTTTCCAGAAGAACTGGAAGCATCATACCACAGCGATATATGTACACCCATGTTCATAGCAGCACAGTTTGTAATAGCTAAATCTTGGAAACAACCCAAATGCCCATCAACTGAGGAATTGGAAAAAAAATGTGGTATTTTTATATAATGGAATACTACTCAATCATAAAGAATGATAAACTTGAGGTTTTTATTGGTAAATGGATGCAACTAGAAACCAAACTGTTAAGTGAAATAAATCAGACTTGCCTGTGTAAACACCATATTTTCTTGCTAGTGTAAAAAACCAAGAGTAAAAGTCAAAAATTACAATACATATATTGGAAAGAAACTACTCAGAGGAAAATTTTATTGTTTGATCAATCTTACGTGCCTGTATCTGGTAGCCTGAGCAATTACTTCGAGGATAACAATATGCAATGTAACAATCAATGTTAAATTCCTATCATCTTGTTTTAAAATCCTATATTGCCATTTTTGTTGTTGTTGTTGTTATTGTTGTCATCGTCATTTTGCTTTTGTTGTTGGTTTTTAATTGTTTGTTTGCTTTTTGATTTTTCTTTTTTTTCTTTAAAATAATTATAATAGGAAAAGAACAAGGCTTGATAGAGCACAGAGACTTGAGGGAGTGGCAATGGTTGCCCAAGGATGAGGCTTGGGAAAGCACAGGGTGTAGTGGCTGCTATGAGTAGCAGGGCTGATGATGTTCTAAGTCCCCAGGTACAACGTGCTGGGAAGGGGCAGTTTAGAGGGGTCTCTGACCAGGATGACAGTGGTCGGATTCTTTTACATCCGTCTCTTAGTTCCCTTCCCATTTACATAAGGTCTTGTCACCCTGCTTCTTTTTGTCAGTCTTTTATTTGGTTCTTTAATTTTAGCCATTCTTTGAGAGGTAGCATGGTATCTCATAGTAGTTCAATGATGTAATTTTATTTTACAGCATTAATATTATTTTGGATATATTTTAGAATTTATGCCAATATTTAAGCTGTTTTGCTGCTTTTTATTCCTCATGCAAAAGAAGATTATATTTGACCAATTATATATCTTACAATCAAGTACATCTTTAAACTGAAAAACATCATATGCAAAATCTTGCTGCTTTGAGTTCCAACACAGGGCACCATCTCTGTGGTGTTTACTGCTTTATGCCAAGGGTCACTGACAGTGCCTGGCACAGAATAGCTCGTGAATTAATGGAAGAATGAAGTAGATGAATAGTTGGCCCTGCATAAGGCCACATTGTATCATCAGTGATTTTAATGAGGCCTGAGAAACACTGCGAGTAGAAGCATGATCTATAGTTTACCCTTCAGAACCCCTTTCCAATTACTCTGTGCAATACAAACATCCAAAGGAATACATCTAATATACCTACAAATACCAAATGCCAAGTCCTAAGCCCTGCCTAGACGGGAAATCTCATAAACTTCATGTAGACACTGAAAAGTCATGTCCAAATCTTTCAAAGCCAGTCAGTCGGTACTCAAAAATGCTCAAAAGAGTAGGAAACTAATCACTTGGTTTTGATCCATTAGTTCAGCTGTAATGTAGCAGAGCTAATGCAGTCATAGGCAGCAGACAACTTCTCTGGTAGAAAAAAAAATGCAGAGAGAGCTTCTTTCCTTTTTGCAATGAAAATTAAATGTGGAAATAATTCCCTGCTCCTTTTTGGAATATTACTGTGCTATTAACTAGGCTAAGATCATTAAAAAGTAATGAAATGAGGTTGCATGCATCATTATTTTAAGAGCGATTGAATGAATATATATCGCGGATCTTTTCTGCTTCTTGTCTCATCTCTGGGTTAATAGGTACTGGTAAGGACTGCTGTGAACATATATTTTAATATTAAAGTTATAGCTTTGGTCTTGAAGGAAATCCAGATCATTAGAGAATGGACTGACAGCTCTCATATCTTCCTGATTTTTTATATCAAGTTTTCATTAGCACAAAATTATGAGTGACTCTGGAAGACAGTTGTACAGTAAATGATTATGAAGTTCACCACTGGTTTGAAAGACATAATAATTATACTTTCCTCATCGCTATTTCCAGGGGGAAAAATGTCAGTGGCAAATTAGATGGATTTTAGTTCAGTCCCTGGGACCTATTTATTCTCTGTTTGACATTACGGCTTTTAGGGTCTTGGGGAAATATAAATGAAGATATTCTGTCCCCCAGAAATGCAGGAGAGTTTCCTGGCCACATAACATATCCTATATCCAAAATGTCTAGAAGGTAAGGACCAGGCTTTGATTTTGAAGAAAATATTTTTGTAAAGAAAGTGTGAGTTTTCAAATGAGAGTGAGCACCCACATCTCCCCTTATTTTCTTTCTTTCCTTACACACTGCAGTTACCACCCCTGTGGCAAGAGTGAACAATGCACAGGAAGCAGGAACAGAATCAGAAGTGAAGCATAGTGCTGTATGCTTGGAACCTCAGCACTCTAGGAGGCTGAAGCAGGCGATAGGAAGTTTGAGCCCAGTCTTGGCAACTTACTGACTTAGGAAGACCCTGTCTCAAAATAAAAAATAGAAAAAGGCTAGGGATATAGTTTAGTGTGAAGGCCCTGACTTCTACTCTCAATACAAACAAACAAACAAAAAAAAATCAGGAGTTATTACAACATTATCCTTCGTCTGGGGAGATACCATGTGTGCTCAGCCTAAATATATGTGTGAGGTAGAAGGAAATCAGATGGTCCTCCTCTACGGTCTGCCAAGATTGCAAGGGAAGCTGGAATTATCTGCCTGGCCTTTAGGCATGTTTGGTAGCACAGGTATTTTACTTCTGTTAGCTTTGAAACCCTGAGAACAGAGAGCAAATGTTACGAAAACAAAGTGCTCTCTAATAATTAGCAGACTCAGGAACCAAATTTGAACACTTTATTCTCCTTTCAAGCTCTTTATGAAGTCTATAATATTAGACCTCCATGTAAATTTTATAACCTAACACATCGTAGTTACTTAAATGTTCATTTCCCCTAAGGCAAAGACAGATGTTTTTACTGAAGAAATTTTGGAAAAATTAACAATGTATAAGAAAAGAACATTTGAACTGTTCCATCTATTAGCAACCACTCTTAGTAGTTTTTTGTATTTATCTCCTGATTCTCTCTCGACCCCCTCCTTTTAGATAATTTACATAATTATGATCAGACATGATATACAGTTTCACACCCTGCTGTTTTTTTCCTTCACATGCTTGCATAAGAATGTCATTAAACTTTTTTTCACAAAATGAAAGTGGTCTTTTGAACTTTATGCTCTAATTAGGGAGTTCTGCATGATTTTCTTTGCATATGCACGCAAACATCATGTCATTTGTCTATGGTTTCGATTATTTTCTCATGGGAAGTTTTTAGCATTCACTGAAAAAGCTACACTGGTGGCCTTTATCATTTACTAGAGAACTTATCCCTTACTATGTTCCCCACATAGCCACAGTACAATCTCTTATAGATCCTTCTGTAGCACTGTTCCTTTCCTAGACAGAACCAGATCTCCAGATCAGGGTACATGCTTGGACTAGAGAAAAGGTGGCATCTTTAGACCCTTAGGCTCAGAAGGACTCTGGGGCAGAAAGTGAGAACTGGGAACTCGGACATTTGAGTCTGTCGCCTGACACATGCAGGGATGGGATAGTTGAATTAGTTAGTAAATAGTTCTCTGGGCAGTTGGAAAGAAAATCATCACACATCTTTGCTATTTCAGTATCGAGGCGAAAACTCTCTAGCTTTAGAATCAGAAAAATATGAGTTTTGATTCTGTACTTCACAACTGTGTGTGCCTGGGCCAGTTGCTTAACCTCTGTGGGATCTCATCTCTTTTAAACAAAATATGGAATACTATATATGCTGAGTGCATAGTTACTGGAGAACTATATAAATGAGATAATGTGTGCAGACCTCTTCATATGCTGTCCATAAATGGCATTTGTTGCTGCTAAGATTAGGAATATTATTACTTTTCTCAACTTCACTCAGTGATAGGTTGCATGGTCTTATGAATAGTAGCTAAATGCATGAGATTTGGAATCACTATTTAGTCCAAATCTAATTCTAGTACATACCAGTGTATGTAATTGAAGGACTGTTCTTTAACATCTATGAAATGCGGTTTATCTGTCCACAAGTGCATACAATGAAGAGTATTTTTCTATGAATTAATAAAGATGGAATAAGGTTATATTCCAAAAGTAAAAGAAAGCAAACTACTTCACTTATGATGGTGCACTGAGGTCATGGGGAGGTTCCATATGCATGCCAGGGAGTCCATCACATGTTCAGGGGTATCAGTCACCTGTGTTTTCATATCTGTGTGTTTCTTAAAGTGCTATGATGAACTGTGTATTCCTGAAATCTGTGCTTGGTTTTTCCATTCAGAAAGTGGGCATAAGGGCCGGGAGTTTGGTTCAGTGGTGTAAGCGTCTGTCTAGCAGGTGTGAAGCTGTGAGTTCGATCCCCAGTGCAGCAAAAACAAACAAACAAACAAACAAACAAAAAAAAAACCCAACCAATACTTTAAAAAAGAAAGTGGGCACATTCAGACATGTGTCTTAAGGATATACAATTAGGACATCCTAGTTGGGGCTCAACAGGGCAGAATGGGACACTACAGACCTAAACTCAGACACAGGAAGTCAATTATTAGGATTAGGAAGACTTTCTGGAGCAAGAGATACCAATATTACAGAGAGCTTTCCCAGAGAGAAGTTCACAACCCTGAGTGGTCACAGGGCCACCATTGCTAACACGGATGTTCCTGTGGACTGACCAAATCGTGATTTGTTTTTCAAGACACTCTTTTTCAGAATGACGCATCATCTCTGGATAAGAATTGCTCTCTCAAGAACAAGATGAGGAAAGAGAGAAGACTTGTCTAAAACCAGGGCTTAGCCAGGGAGGAATGGCTGAATAAGATGGAATAAATATTCCAAATGAAATATTCATAAGCGCAGGAAATAGGATCCGTGCTTAATAAAATGATCCTGCTAAGTTTCAGCCCCCATTTACCCCCCTCTGCAAATTATGCCCCTACCACCTCTCCCTTGTGAACATTAAAATATATAATTAATGTTCATTATTAATAATACATTTCTAATTTCCAGTTGCAAAAATATAGCTTTTCCCTCTCTTGGAAGATCACTTATATTTTGTCATTAACATTTTGTCATAAGAGGCAAGAATGATTTAAATGGACAATAAATCGACAGGCAAGCTGCTGCTTTGGGCTTGGGCCAGACTCTTTGGGGAAGGGCTTCATTTATCAGCTGGGACTTAGCAGGTCTCTTTTGCTGATTTATGGGGGAAGGAATGAGAAAGAGAGTCCTGTGGAAGGGTTTTGGGGCCCTGGAGGATTAGTAATAATAAATAAAGTACCTGAAGGTACCAGCTGTCAGTGTCGGAGTGACTCCAGCTGACAGAGAAATGAAGTTTCTGATTACTGGTCCAGTTCCCGAGAACATCTGGCTCAGCATTTCCATTATCTGGCTTCCCAATGCACATCTTTTGAAACATCACTAGCACAGGAAACACAACACAGCCCACACCAAACTCTTTCTCCTCCACTGCTTTTTTTCTTTTAGTGTATTCTGTGTCATCTCCTTGTTTTCCCAAGCTAGAGACCTGGGAATCAACCAATAACATCTGCTGCTTCCTGCTTCCCACATCCAAACAATCCCAGCTCCTTTCAAAGATCATCACCTTACGCTGGTTAAGTAGGTACCCATGGTAGCCTTCCAACACAAGTGAAACAGGATTTTAATCTTTTTAAAATACATTTTTAATTGACTTATAAAAATTGTTTTTGTTTATAAGGTACAATGTCATGTTTTGGTTCCTGCATGCATTGGGTCATGACCAAATATGGTACATACATGAAATACTGCACAGTCATAAAAAGATAAAATAATGTATGACCTCACTCGTGTGCAAAATCTGAAAATGCTAGTGTCCTGGAAGTTGACAGTAGGATAGTAGTTATTTCCTTTACTGAATTTAAGAAACAAGGAAACCCATCCATAGCCACACTGCAATGATAGTCTTCTTTTACCTTGTTTCCATCAAAGCTTATGGCTCTCAGGATTTAGGAGTCAAGGTTGGTGAATCAGTGGTCCAGTTTGTTCCCAGTACACCATCTTGGATCAGGAGCCTGTTACCTTCTCTGTGCCCACCTCTCCAGTTTTGTGCCAAGAAGGCTTTTGAAGTCTGTCTGGTTGCTTGGCTTTCTGTGCAGTGAGGAAGTCTACTCCCCCCCCACCTCTATTTCAGGAAAGAAAAGTAATTAGACAGTTTTTTTTTTACTTTGTTTTGATCATAGCTTGTCTAATCTATGTCCCACTCTCCAAGGATCTTTTGTGGATTGGTCCATGTGATAATCTAATGAAGCTAGACAAACACAGATTTGATCAGTCAACTACCTCCCCTCATCTGCCCTGCCTCTTTCCCGTTTCCAGAGGAAAATGGTCCTGAGCATGCATCCAAGGAAGATCTGGGTTAGAAAATTGGATTCAGACTTATCTAAAGCATGACAGGAACAATAGTATCTTTCATTCTGAACTTCCGGGGACAGGCAGATAAAAAAGGACATGTCGAGAGTGATGTGTCCTACACAAAAATTCAGTCTACTTGGCCAAACAGAGGGGTGGTGGTCAATGAATGACCTTGAAATCTTCCATTTACAGACTACTGTTTTGGGAAATATGGATCTTTGCTTATAGTTTCATTTGGGCTGTGCAAGATTCTGTTTTATGAGTGCAGAATCTGATTCAAGCACTTAATTTGCTTAAAATCACAGAGTAAGTCCATGACAGGCCATGGACCACAATCCAGTTCTTTAGATTCTGACACAATGCAGGTGGGGGGAAATCACTATCTGTGGCCACCAAAGTAAGTTCCAAAGATGGATAATAAGGCTCATAAAACTGGCTCTAACTGTGTTTGTACATGTGAACTAAGAGATCTTGGGATAGGCTAATTCATCTCACAGGCCTTCTGTTTCCTAGCTATAAAGCTGAGATAATGCCACCGACCATCCTCCTTATTTTTAACTTCACAAGTGTTTAAGGACCCTACTCTCCAATTAGTGGAGCTCCAAAAGTACTTCGTAAATTACAAAATGCTGTGCAGATGTTTGGCTGCAGAAATATAATTGGAAAAATTTTATTTCTTCAAATGGTGTGGTACATGTTTGTAGGCATTTCATAGTAACAAGGAAAAGGGTATGCTAATGAAGACTGGGTATTTTTAGGATCTTGAAAACTTGTATCTGTTAAAAGGCTTTGGCTGCAAGTAACAGAAACCAAATCTAAGCAAAAGTGGCATCTCAAGATACGTGATCTATGATCATTAGAGAAGTAAATAAACAAAGGCCAAAGTGATGTGGTGGAGTGTTGACAAAGATGAGTGGATTGGTGGCTGCTGCTTCACAGGGTAACAGGCTATCGGGGCACCCGAGTCCCCCTCTTTTCTTTTCCATATGACTCAAGGATGGACTTTTGTTTTTGCCTCCAGCCTGGATCAGGAATGGTTTCCCATCCAGCAGCAACCATGAGATATATCATTTAATAACTTTTTTCAGTCACAGTATCCCTTCAGAGAATAACGTCCCAGGCTGGGAATTTGTCTGTAGAGAATATCTACTTTTGGAACATGATCAAACTCCTACAATGAGTCTGAGCCTCTTATGCCCTCAAAAGACTGATGGTTGACAGGATCAGCGTCCCTTCCTGGGATAGCATATCCCTTCCTCAACTGAGTGGCCCAATGTCTCCTAAACAGACTGGTCTAGTTCCCCAGTTCTGAGATTCTGTCACCTATATGAACATAAATGGCTTTGTTGTTCCTTCTTCCCCGAATGAACTGGTTAAACCTTCTAGAGGGTTTACACCCCAAAGGCTCTATTGGGCTGATCTAATAATCGCAATGTCTAAGCCCCCTGTTGTTTGATTGGAGTGTCCAAATCAAACTAGCCTCTGACAGTGGACATGTCTAAAATGCTTAGGTTGAAACCTTCACTGTCCAAAATAGAATAGTTTGCCTTCAACTTGTGATTCAAATTTCCTGGGCTCCATATGCTCTGTAGTGAAATAGCTATCTCTAGAAGCAAAATAGCCCTAAATTTGGTGACGGAACCTGTTTACTGAAGACAGTGACTTATTTCGGAGGAGCTACCTTGGTGGGTATCACTTTCCCTCCCCCTCTCTCGGCCCCTCTCCCTTTCCTTCTCTCCTACCCCAGCCCCCTACAACAAAAGCTTATTCATTGCTTCCCTCTTTGGAACTTCCATGGAGCAGTTTCTATTTGGGGCTATGCTATAAGTATTTCTCTGGTTCTGTTGTGTGGGGCTCTTCAACGGCTGCCTCTTTGCTGATGTCTGCTCTTTAACGATTTATGATGAAATTAACATGTTTTGGCTCAGTCGCTGCTGTTATTTCTAATTGTGTTTTTTTGCCGGAAACAAGCCCTTGGACATATGTTGTAAGAGTGGAGCCAAAGATCTGATTCCATCTACACTGATGAAATAAGAAATACAATCTGGGGCCCCGGGGACAGGGTTATGCATACATATTTGAGGTCCTTTGGGGGTTAGCTAATACAGGAATTTATAATTAAACTTGTACGGTAGCAGGCTATATTTTTACTCATTGAACTTTGAAATGACTTTAAGGACTCGATCCACCCAAGCTCTTATCTCGTTGCTGATTGTCAAAGTAAACCCAAAACATACACACAGATTTTATAGGCCAAGGTCTTCCAGTGATGACCCCTAAAAGCTTTAGTTTCTTCAGAAACTTGTTGGAGACATCATGGAGTAAGGAGAGTGTGTGTTACAGGCTCCCGGCTTGGTGACTAGATCACTAGTCCCCTTTTTACCTAAGGATACTCTTTTTTATCTGTGTTAAAGATGGAGTTCCATGTCTCCTATTTTGGAAGAAAATTATATAAAGTTGTAAGCTACAGAAACAGACTATTTTACTGAGGGAAAAAAACAAGAAGTTAGTAGAGAAATGAGAAAACACAGAGAAATAAGAGGAAAGCTAGAAAACCAAGCTATGGGAAGGCAGGATCTAGGATCCAAGGAGAATGAACCAATGGACTCTAATTTCTTGAGACCCCAGCATTTGGCTCCAGTGGTTTAGTCTTTGTGTTAGGAACTGTCCAGGAGTTTGTGTCTAAGTTCCTAGGTGCAAGAGTCTGATTGGCTTAGACTAAAGAGAGAACTGATTTGGGTAAGTAGTCTCATTTATAATACTATGCACATTTTTTTTTGAGACAGGATCTTGCTATGTAGCCCAGGCTGGCCTTGAACTCAAGGCAACCCTCCTGTCTCAGCCTCTTGAGTGCTGGGATTACAGGCATGCACCACCACACCCAACCAATGCATCTTTATATTAAGGTAAGGTACTGACTTGAAAGGTAATCTTGAAGGCTGCTAAATGGAAAATGATCAAACTATGGCACTATTTATCATGCTCATTTTCTAGCAACAAACAACTCAGTCTCTGCCACACTTCATCTCCCCACATACCTCTGGCATTATGCTCTAGCTGTATCTCCCCTTGCTTTGAACTTAGTCCACCCTTCGCCCAGGGAAGACTGGAAGTGACCAGCATTCCCATGCAGACAGTGTGGTAGGAGTGGGTCCTCAAAGAAAACTGAGGTGATAAGGCCATAGGTGGGGCA
Source organism: Dasyprocta punctata (assembly GCA_004363535.1). Taxonomy (NCBI): domain Eukaryota; kingdom Metazoa; phylum Chordata; class Mammalia; order Rodentia; family Dasyproctidae; genus Dasyprocta; species Dasyprocta punctata. The sequence goes on from RJWM01037119.1 coordinate 10,621, forward strand.
AACAACCCTCCACAAAATAATGATGTAGTGCACACAAACAATTTCTGCTCAGAAGAAGGATAAGGATTACTGCTTTGGGTTTTCAGGCTACACGCAGTAGGCAATGATCTAGACAATGATTTAGACACGGAGTTCTTAAAGTATGGTGTGGCCAGCAAGGTAACTCAGTAGAAAAGCGAATTCTTAGGCTGTACCCAGATGTCCTGAATGAGAAACTCTGGATTTGGGTTCCAGCAGTTCAAGCTCTAATAGAAGCTAAAGACACCAAGGAGGACTTCCAGAACTGTTTTATAAAGTGGCAAGTGTAGTGGGATAAGTGTGTTTAAAGTGAGGGGCAGTATTTTGAGGCGGAAGCCTGGCGTGGTAGCGCACACCTTTAATCCCAGTACTCGGGAGGCTGAGGTAGGAGGAGCGTTGTAAGTTCGAGGCCAGCTTGGGCTACAACATGAGTGCAATCTGAGCTACATAGTGCGACCCTGCCTCAAAAAACTAGGGCCGGGAGTTTGGCTCAATGGCTTATGTGACTGTTTGGCAGGTGCAAAGTTGTGAGTTCTATCCCTGGTGCCAAAAAAATATATAAGTAAATAAAAAATAATATTTTGAGGGGGTTTTAAGGCAATGTGTATCTTACTGTATTTTAAAAATTTTATTGTATTTTTAAAAAATGTGAACATTCACAGCATCTTTTGATCACAGCGCCTCAATCCTTATGGAAGAAACAGTCCTCTCAGCCCCAGTTGACACCACTTTGTAGTGGGTCGCCATCCAGTTGTCGAGGACATCCTCAGTGGTGCCCTGGCTGTGTGCCAGACTGCAGCAGGGAGAGCCATCCCTCCCTGTTTGCTGAGACCAGTATAATTCTCTCTAAGTGTGGGAATGGTGTGCACAGAAACACATAATTCTTCCTAGTGATTCCGGGTCTTATTTCTGCTTTTTGCTCTGTAACTTAAAGCCCCATGTAAACAGGAGCTCTCTAAGTGGGACTGGCAACTTTAATGGTGTGGCTGCATGTAAGCTGTCCACTGCTTTGTAAGTAACCCCTAATAGACTTGTTGACTCATCACACTGGACTTGTTGGAGTTATTCTTTGGCCTTTGGATGCCATCTGAGTTTGGAGGCAGATAGTCCTTTTACTTATCCCCAGGAAACTCACAGAATAGTTCAGTACTATCTATAGTTCAATACATCCCCTTGGGTAAAGGGCTGGGGCTCCTGTACCACCAGATGATCAGGCCAAATAACTCAGGGTATGTTGTCTTCTCTTGACAACTAAATTGCTGAGAACGTTTGAGAAGCGACTATGGTATACAAGTAACTCAGATGTGTCCTTCTAGGGAATATATTCTAGATGGAATGTGTACTGAAGCAGTATCTCTAGACAGGAACTGAGGTCCGTCAGTATCTATTTTCCCTGTGGAAAGTACAGGAAAATTTTCTGATGAGCATCTGTTCTGAAGCATTTAATAGTGCCTATGAAATCTGACACGGGTACAAGTTATCCCAACTATCATACATATTTAGTTCTTACCTTCCAGATTAATGAATGAATTCACTGGCCTGAGGGTTGAAACATTTGGGCTCAAGTGCTGTGCTGTACCTCAGTTTCACCAATTTGGGAGACTTGGAGATGAGAGTGTTGAAGAAAATCTCAAGGGCTCTGTGTACTTCTAATCTTCTATGAATGTTAAAATTCTGAAAGAGTCTATCATATTTTATGGCGTTTCAATTGCAGCCATTTATCTTTAATATTCAACTTTCCTTTTTATGGCCATTACTATTTGACATTAAGTGTGCTTTGGAATATGTCAATCCAGTCCTAGCACCCTTTTACCTCAAAAGCAAATTTTTCCAGACATCTTTAATTGCCCATTTCAGTTTTGAGAAAAATAAAGTAAAATTTAGAAACATCTCTGACCTGAAGTCCCTTAAGAAACTAAATCACCCAATCCCTTTTTTTTCTGTAATAAACTTCAGTAGCTCATATCTGGCCTCCTGGTTGCCAGCTGAGAATTTGACTGAAGAGTGATTTGATCAAACACCTGGCATAAGTTGGTTCTCTGTCTGGAAAGACCTGACCCATAGGGATGAGCCATGTGTATACATCAGCTGATCCATTTGTACTCTTTTAGGGGCGATCAGTGGCCATTTGCTCTAGGAATTATCACTGATCATTTGATGCCTTCTCAGAGCTGACCTGGTTTGTGGAAGCATCATTGCTTAGGAGTCACACTGGCGTAATGTGGTACCTACTTACTGAACACTGGCTATGTAGAGATGAAGGTATAAGAGAATAAAAGTGTCTGGGAGAACCACAAGAAGATCTTGTCTCTGCTATGCATTTTTTTTTATTATTTTAAGGAATTGGCTCACACATTTATGAAAGCTGGTGCTATTGTTTGGATGTTTAAGTGTCCGCAAAAGCCCAAGTGATAAAGGGCTGGGTCTCCAGAGTAGAACTATTGGGAGGTGGTGGAGTCCGTAGGACGTGTAGAAAGTCTCCAGGTCATTGTGGATGTGCCCCTGAAGGGGACTTCGGTATGCTTTTCCTTTCTGGTCATGAGGAGAGTGGTTTTCTCCACCATGTGCCCGCATTACGATGGGCCAGAAGCACCACAAGCCCCGAGCAAGGGAGCCAGTTGATCATGGATTAGTACAAAACAAAATAAAACAAAATATCCAGACCCCCCCCAAAACTGTGAGCCACAAGGAACCTTTTCTATTTTTTTTTTTTTTGTGGCACCGGGAATCGAACTCACAACCTCATGCCTGACAGACAGGTGCTTAAGTCACTGAGCCAAACTCCTGGCCCTGGTTTTTTGAGGCAGGGTCGCACTGTGTAGCTCAGGCCGGCCTTGTGCTCGTGTTGTAGCCCAAGCTCCGCCTACCTCAGCCTCCTGAGTGCTGGGATTAAAGGCATGCGCCACCATGCCCGGCTGGAACCTTTTCTCTTTACATATCAATTAGCTGAGATATTTGTCCATAGGCTCAACAACAGGTTGAAGGCTGCAGGCACTGAGTTTCAGAAGGGCTGAAGTTTGAGTCCAAAGGCCAGAAAAGAATAATGCCCAGCTCAAAACAGGCAGGAGTTCTCTCCTACTTGTGGGAGAGTCAGTCTTTTTATGCCATTTAAACCATTTGTGGACTGAGCCACGCCCCTCCCCATCAGCAAGGGCAGCATGCCTTACTGAGTTCATCAAGTCAAGTGGTAATCAACCAGAGATATTCTCGCAGACATACTGAGAATCATGCTTGACCAAGTGACTGAGCACCCTATGGCCCAGTCAAGATGACACAAAATTAGCCATCAAAATGCCTACTGAAAAAACATCTAGTGAATTTGATAAAAATATTTTCTTCTTAACAATCAAGGAGTAGTGAGGAGGCTGACTGCAAACATTATTAATATCTCCTTCCCTCATTCCAGTAACAGTCCGTAAGATCACCATGAGAATAGCAGCTGTATGTGACCGTGTGTGGCATAGTACTGGGGCTCCAAAGAAGTCAGGTATATACTGTTCAGTCATTGTGAGTTTCTCTCAGATTTACTCTATAAAGATTCTTATGCAGGAAGTGAGACAATCTGCAAAGCAAAAACAAAAGCACAGTGAACACTGAGATCCAGGCTTATGTCCCCTCCGCCAGCAGTGGCTGTATGCACCAGTGAGTGTCAGTGCAGATTAACACATTCAGTGAACAAATAATGGCTTTTTCCACTTATGGTAGGACAGGGATAAAATCTGGATACTCATAGAAATGAGATAAGGGAGGACCCATTTTCTAGTAGTAAGGATAGTCTGGTGAATAGATGCTAATTTGGGAGAAATGGAGAGTTCCCTGAGCATGGACGATGGGCTGATCAACCCATGGCAAGAGGAAATCTTGATCTGGGCTTTCAAGGGTAAAGATGTATTTTCCATACAAGGGTAAGAAAAGGAAAGCAACACATTTTTGCCTGTTGTGTGATAGGCATTTGCACATATGTCACATCCTGTTGGATAAATTTTATTTCTAATGGGAACAGGTACATCCATCCCCATTTTACAGATAAGCATATTAAAGCTTGGAGAGGTTAAATTTACATAGCAAGGAGGGGAGAACCTGGATTAGATTGAAAGTTTTTTATTTGGAGACCCCGAACCCTCTGAGCTCTTTGGAATAGAAGGGCTAAAAAGACAGAGAGCTGTACAAAATCTTGGGCACATTCTGGCGTGTTTTGGAAGCGCATGACCAATGGTCAGCCTGCAAGAAGATTTCTGTCTTTTGGGATGAGACCACTGATGACAAAGCTAGAGAAGAGAATGAAAAAGGTCACAGCTGGAGGGGTGTAGTGGGGATGCTGAAGGCAAGATTTGTGGGGCACACTGATGGTATGTGTACTTTCACACATAAAGGTTGGGTCAAGTCTACAATGGAGAGTCATTAAGGTGAAACTTACTTTGAACTCCAGCACTGTCAATTACCAAATATGTCACTTGGACAAATGACTGGACTTCTCTGAGACTCAGTTTCTCCAACTCTAAAACTCGGAAAACTATAGTACTCAGCTCAAAGAATTGTTGAGAGGAAGAACGAGACAATGCATATAAATTGCTTAAGAATGTGTCAACATACATTAATTGTTCATTAACTCTATTATAGTCATGGTTATTCATTTCCTTGGCAGGGTGTAGACCATTTTGCTTATGTACCTACTTTAGGGAACTTTAAATGCAGTCATCTTGCATTCATGATGTGTTCTCTCTGTTTGTGTAATCATATGCGGTAGCTACAGCTGTGCCTCTCAAGGGCCCCCCACTCCAGAAATTTATGCCAAGCTTCTGGTCTCACAGACTATTTTTATCTGCTCTTCTGTCACATGATGCCTGCCTCTGTTATATGACCATTTCTGTAACTTATCTGAAAGACTGATTAAAGCAAATTTGTGCATTTTTGTCTTTAAGGAAGGTGGAAATGATTGTCATCCTCATGTTAATATTTGAATGTTTGGCTAAAGTTCTTGGAGGACATCAGTAGTAATGTTGCATCTCCAGAGCACATTTAATTGGATTGCATTTTCTATGTACCCAGTATTGCGACCAGGACTTCATTTGCAACAGCATCCAAGGCAGCACTATCATAGGCAATGCAGTCCCACAGACCCGAGTACGCATTTGATATGGTCATTTACTATATGTTCTTGGATGGTTTCTTGAAATTCCTGAACTCAATTTTTCTACCTGTACAATGAAATTGACATTCTACATGCCTTTAAGAAATTGTGAACACTCAGTTAAGATAATTTGGTTAAACTATCTGGCTGCTAGTAAATTTAGTAGATTTTCGGTAAATGGGAGCTCTTGGAAGTGTTCTGCACACCCATCTACTAGACATTAAGTATTAAAGGGAAATAATTGTATCTTATTAATATTTTTATCTCCAGTTCTTTTCACATAGATGTATGTTTGTTGAATACGTAATAAACTAACTAAGGCAGGCATTCTTTTGACCCATTTTACAGATAAGAAAATGAAACTTCAAAGAGGCTAATTTAAATTATCCAAAGCTATCAAATGGGAGAGAAGGGACTGGAATGTGACCTCTAGTGGATTCCCAAGACAAAGTTCTTTTCTCTGAATTATTGGATCTGCTAGACTTTTGTTACAAATTAGAATTTAATGTCCTACTCTCTTTTTTCTTAAAAGGATGCTAATAAAAGAAACATTTTCTGAGCATCTATCCCGTACTAGCTATTTTACAAATGTTATTTCTCTTGCAAAATCACTCATTGAAATGTTGATCTTGGGATCACTGGAGGAAGCTGAATTCCAGGGAAATCAGACAAGTTGCCTAATGACAAAAATCAAGTAAGTAACAAAGCAAGGATTCCAAGGATACTATGCTTATTTTAAAAATTCCATTTCACAACTTGGAGTCCTGGGGTCAGTGCTGGCAGGATCTTGGAGCTGAAGTGATTTGTTACAAAAGCTCAGTTAAACAAACCTTAGAACGTCAAACATTGAGGTAGAATCAGTATGTATGTGAAGGTTTCCTTGAGACAGGTCATTTTCTCCAATCTAATCCCATTAGAATATGGCTGGACTTCATGCATACTAGGTGATCGATGTGTCCCAGAACAGAATTATTTATTTAAACTATCAGGTTCAAAACAGATTCCAGTTAAGCACAGAAGTACGTTGTATACCTATCTTCATAGAAAAATCAATGAATAAAAACCTTGATTAACAATTCATGCATATTTCAGCTATCCTATACCATTGTTATTTGAAAATTCCTGACAGTAAGTTGAAGCTTTTACCTCGATAAAAATAAGGAAGTCTTTGCAGAGAGCTGCCTGAACACCTGAGATGCTCAGAGAGAGTTGTTAATTCAGGTTACCCAAACTGCTTTGCTCTGAGAATTCAGAAGAGTGCTTATCTCATATTGATTTACTTTTCTTGCTTAGTAAAAAAAAAACTCCAATTTTTTCAGGGCAGACAGAACCTAACTAAAACTCTGGCTTTCGCAGATTCCCTGGAAGTTAGCAGTCCCAGAAAGTGAACACAGTTTGCTGAGAAGCTTCTGGCTGTTTCTGTTTTCCTGCTATCAGGAGGCAAATGGACCTGGTACAATCCCTTACTGTTAAAATTGCCTCACATGTATACATATATGTGCACATACATGTTGCCTGCTTTATGTTGCTTAGACTCTGGGTGTGATGTCCAGAAGTAGAATATGTCAGGAGGAGAAAGCCATGAGATTGCAGAGGTGATGACCACTGATTCAAGTCTTATGGGAAGGCAGGCATCTATTTGGTAATTGGAGGTACTCTATTACTTGCAACTGAAGGCACTCCAAATGAATTAGATGGATTTGCTGAAGCAGGTCTTAGAAGGCCTGCCACTCAACAGAATATGTCTGATTTTCAAAGTGGATCACTAGTAAGTGTGCTATATAGGCTGGGGGCAAGACTATGTGATCCTCACCTTCTGAACTGGCCTAAAAGTTTTGTTTTTGGGTCTTCTAGGAATCTGAAAGAGCAGTCTGTCCTAGCATTGCATATCATGGAGCTACA
>RJWM01037120.1:0-17675 GCA_004363535.1 Dasyprocta punctata
TCCTAAAAATAGTAAGGAACCAAGAAACAACAATTCAACAGCTGCAAGATGATGCCAAGAGAAATAACATAAGATTAATAGGCATAAATGAAAAAGCAGGAGTCAATACCAATGACCTGTGAAGACTATTCACAGAAATAATAGCAGAAAACTTTCCAAACATGGGAAGAGAATCTGAAATACCAGTAACTGAGGCATATAGAACCCCAATTAACCACAACCAAATATTATGAGTTGAAAGATATCTTAGGCTTCAAGTAAAAATGTTTGTAATGAAAAACAATGTCAAATGTAGCTCAACTTTACAGATTCATGCAGCAGCAATAATCTAGGTCCTATGGATACTTTATAATTTTTAGATACTTTCAGCAGTTTATGTGAATTCCTTTAGCATTTGTGTGATTTTTAATTCTCTGGTGTGAGTTGTAGGATGGATTCAAAGGTATAATTTCATTACCTGTAAAATTCTATAATGATCCTGTCTAGTTCAACTGCAGGGTTTAACTGCATTAACCAGAGGATGTAGGAGTTAAAAAAAATGTAGAAATGGCATCAATTCCACATTTACTCCTTACCTTCCCTGGGCCTCAGGTGTGAAGGCTGTTTAATTTTAACCTGTTTATACCAGGAGTAGATGCAGTTGCTTTTGACATCTTTGTCTTCTCTTAGGTTTGCTTGCTTCTTAGATCTGCATCTCAGGTGGTGGAGGAGAGGAAACAGAGATTCATTATTCATAGTGGGCCAAATATTTCCTATCCAATTTTTTTTCAAGATGAAACAAACTTTACTACTTCTCTATTTCATCCTGTGAGTTCATCTTTGGGTCACAGTGATTTTTCCATGTGGCACTTAGGGAGATATTAATTACAAACGCTATGTACATTGAATGGTGCTGATGGACCAGTGACCTCAGAGAGGTCCCGAGGCGGCTACCCTTTCCTATGGAGCTGCAAGTATAAACAGTGCTGTGTTTCCTGGGAAATGCATGGCTTCCTTAGCGGTCTTGAATTTCCAGATATGTTTTTATATTTTGCTGTGGTTGTTTTCTGATTCAACCCTACAGTGACTAGATAATGTGCTTAGGTTTATGTTGCATTAATTTTGTTAAGATTGGTTGCATATGCTAAGTACAGTTTAAAGAATATGTGTATTCTCCTAGCCACTGGAATATTACGAGAATATCAATTTGCACTAGTGAACTGGTAGCTTTAAGGTTTAATATGTTTATCCTGATTTTTTGCCATAGGTGATTTAGTACCAAAAAAGGCAGCACTGAACACTCCAATGATAATGGTGAGTACGTCTAATTTTTTGTCATTTCCATTCATTTTAGGTTCATGTAATTTGAACCCCTGTGAGGAACATACATGCAGGAGGCTTTGGTCTCTGGAGAATTTTTCCTGCTACTGTTGTGCTTGTTATTATTATTTCCCTTCTTTGCTTTTGGTGGTATTCCTTGCTCTGAAATCCACTTTTATATTCACTTGATTTCTTTGGTTTAGTGTTTACATGATATATTTTTTATTATTTTATTTTGACTCTGGTAGAAAGCACATAATAGTGTTTTTTAGCTAATCTGAACATTTCTGTCTTATATTTGATGGTTTAATTCATTTACACTTAATGAAATTAATGATATATTGGATTTAAATCTGTTAGTTTGCTACTTATTTTCTATTTGTCTTCTTTTCTATTTTCATTTTTAATATTTTTCTACTTTTAGGTAAAGAATTTATTCATCCATTGTATATGTAATATAAACTTATTGTTTGCAACTTATTTTGTATTTTATGTGAATATGATCATTTTCAAAGGTTGACCAGAGTCAACATTTAGGTAATAGGTGATCATTTTTACATGCATTGGAGGAACCTTATAGGAATATACCACCCATTTTTTCTACCCTCTTTTTTGAATTTTTGCAGTTCACTTTCACATGTGCTTTATATGTATGTTACAGTGTGTCCACATGTATCATATACACATACGTGTGTAGGCAGATAGATAGGCAGCACATACATGCAGAGTACAGTACTACCTTTTATGCTTCGGACAATGAATGGTCTTTTAGAATGGTCAAAAATTCTTTGACTTTTGGTTTCATTTTAGCCATTCGTTACAGATGATCATTTCTTTTTGTGGATTTAAGTTTCTTTCGACTAGTATCTTATTCCTTAAATTTTCATTTAGTTAGCTGACTTGTAGACAGATATACTCAATATAAATTGTTATTTTGCAGATTACCAATCTTACTCCTATAGTATTTAGGTGAAAAAGTTCTTTTTAGACCTGTTCATCTTAAATTGACTTTGTGTTTATCCTGTTCTGCATCTTCTCCATATCCATGATTGCCTCTTGTTTGACATGTCTGAGATTCAGCTCTCAGAGTTTCCTTACTGTTTTACTCTGTTAAAGAGTCCAAGTTGTACTTTCCCACTGGATTGGGGGCATTTGGAAGTCATGTGACCATGACAGTGCTAAGAAGGGCAGTTCCGGGCCTTGCACCCTAAATTCCCTGTTCCCAGTTACCCCACTGAATTAAGACGTCTTGGTGAGCAGAAGGGCCCTTTCACTGGTGGTCAGGTGCAAGACAGTTTTGAAATGATCAAAGTAAGGGTCATCTATCTTTGAATCCAGTAATCTACCCAAACAGATTTCTCAGGAGTGCAAACACTTATGCTAGGGAAACACGCACGTTGTCAAAAGTCTAAACATCACATTTCTTTGATTCAAAGTTGCCATTGTTTCTAATGCTTGATGTAGAAAAAAAAGATACTCTGATTACTCAAAGGCTGAAGGGTGCTAACATATGCCAACAGTTTGTTCTTTGGAAGGTAGAATATTGGCATGTGTGTAGTATTTTTTCACAAATAAGAACTGTGAAAATAAGTGTCAGGCTAGATTAATGAAGCATTAGATGTCTTGTTTTATGTTTGGCTGTTTCTTTTTGCTTTATGAAGTCAGATCATAATATATTCCTTTGGGGACACATAGCCAGAAATTTGATAATTACCTGTAGGTAGAGCTAGCAGGGTAATTATGAAAAGATTCTCACAGTAAGAGGCAAGATGGGTGTCTTAACTGGTATTATGAATAGTTTAGTGGTCTACTGAGGCTCAAACATCAATGAGAATAAATGATTAATAAAAGACATTTCATTTTGTTTCATCCTCTTTCTTAATTTTAAAATACTGCAGCCATTGATTGAATGGTTTTTAATTAGATGGATCTAATGCTTTGTTTTGATTTGATTTGTTTATCAACTCTGGGGATTGAATCACACTGAGGGACATACCTAGCCTTTTCATTTTTGTTTTTAAATTTTGAGACCAGATCTCAGTAAGTTGCTAAGTTGCCCAGGTTGGGCTCAAATATGTCATTTTCTTGCCCAGGATTGCAGAGTGCTGGGGTTACAGATGTGTGCCACCATACCTGCCTGAATTCAAAGTTATTGACAAAGAAACAAACAAAAAAGAAAACCCAAAGCTATTGACAAAGGCTATGCTTTAATGCCGATATTGAGAAATATTTGAAAGGCAATTACACCAACAGATCTTTATTCTAGAGGAGCTTTTATTAAATGGCAGGCTCTTAACCCCACAAAGGGTGACCCTGAGTGCTATGGTTTGTATCTAGATGTCCCCCAAAGCATCATGCACCTATTGGTGAGGCTTTTGGGTGGTAACTGGGTCATTTATAGCTAAATGTGATGTTGGGGGGTGAAGCCTGGTAGAGGGACTCAGCCTGGAAGGATCTATGTCCCTCCCCATCCCTTGTTCTCTCCCTGCTTCCTGTCACCCTGCCATGGACTGTTCCTCCTCTGCCATGCTGCCCTGTTGTGCAGCCAGCAGACTATTGACTGACACCTCTACAAACTGTGAGCCATAACAAATCTATTTTCTTCAGAGTTGTGAGTGCTGGGTATTTTGTCTCGGTGATGATGAAAGTAACTGAGGGATGGCAGAGAACTAGAGTTCCCAGATGGGCATCATGGGTGCAGGTACCTCATAGTCAGTAGGGTCAGGAGAGTCTGGGAAGAGGGGGAGATTGAGGGCATCTCCTGGTCTACTTGTCCTGGTGGGGGGTGCTCTTGGGGACAAGTATTTCTCAGGAAGAAAAGATCTGCAGCCTATAGGCATGGCCTTCCCAGGAAGTCTCTCCACAGCTGAACAACCCATACGCCTCTCCATGGCCTCCCAGTCTGTTTGCCAGAGAGTTCGGCAGGCTCTGTGGGGCACTGTCATTGGCTCTGCTGATTGGCCCTGCTCTGCAGCCACTGGGTCCTGACTGTGGCTGATGAGCTGAGTGGAGAGACTGGAACTAGTGCAGTCAGGTGCCAGACAGCACTGAAGCCGGACCAGTACCTTAGCCCTTGGTCTGTGTGACACGATTGCCCTCTTCCCAGCCTCTGAAGGAGCTTGAGGCATCACACAGCAGGACTACAAATCGGGTCAGCTCCTCACTGAGCCATTCTGTCTGAATCCCTAAGGACAGGACGCTGGTCCTGACGTCCTCATGCACTGGTCACGTTAAATAACATTTCATGTGAGGCTACTGACTTGGACTAGGCGTCTACACTGAGCCCAATGGGCCAGACCAAAATTGGTTTTAAACTCAGTAACTGAGCTCTGGCTGGTGGTTGGAGACTCTGTAGCTAATTAACTAATTCAGTTGCCATAAACTGACTGGCTGATTGACTGAACTGCAGCCAATTAAATTGTTTTCTATGTCTACATCTGTTCTGTCAAAGCTGTCTGATGACATTGTTGGCTGGAATTCTCAGAATCTGCTCTGGGAGCTCCCAAATCTGTCAGTCATACTTTGCTTGGCCTTGTTTTCCTTTCTTTCATTCAACACACTGCTCCAGATTCACTTGGTCTAGCACATCTTCTTGTTGATAGACACTGTGTCGTAGGAGGCCCTGTGAGCCCAGGAGCACCTGTTACTTGGTGTAGTGAGCACTGTGATCTCACTGAGCTTACTGTTCTGTGTGGCACCTAGGTACTATGGTTAAGTTCTCTCCCTGAGTTCCAAATTCTGTGGGTTTCTTTTCTGAGCTAAGTTGGTGTGAGGAAATATTTGATCCAGACTAGGTTGGAAAGTCTGAAAGGAAATGATTGAGTCTAGAAGTCTTGGGTGTCAAATGGGACGAGAGATCCCCTGAGCTGGGTTCAGCTGGTAGGTCAGCCATGGTTCCTTGGACCAGGATGTGTAGAATCCCACCGTGTGGAGCTACATCAGGGCTGGTTCTGGTGAGAGAGAGAGAGCAGGTAACCTTGGATAGGCACCAGAGTCATTTCGTGCTAGGAGAGGATGGGTGACTTTTGGGGGATTTGTGGTGGCTGTCCACATCTGACAGAAACTAGACAGGATGCAGAGTCTGGACCTCCTCCACTTAGCAAAACAACCAAAGTTGGAATTGCCATGGTACACAAGGAAGTTTGACTTTGGGAAAAGTTGTTTCATTGTGGCACACATTAGAAAGGAATGATTAAACACATCCTTAGAAAGCAGTGGGAAGCAATAGGGTATGCTTCTGTATTGGCACATAGAGACTTTCAAAGCCACTTTAGGAGAAGGAGAGCTGCTTCTAGACTGACCAGAGGGGTCTGGTTCTTTTTCCATCCATAGCATCTTGTTAAACTCATATTCAGCATGGCAACCTTCATGCACAACATGTAACCCGGGTGTGTTGGTAAATGCACCCTAAGCACCCTCCAGTGCTATTCCACCCTCCCCTGAGGGTGGACAGCTGCTCTCTTATAGCTCAAGTGGACATCACTTGCTTAAACCAACATTACTCAAGCCACTCAAGCAGAGGGAAACTTCCAGGAAAGCCACTGAGCACTGCCCAGAGGTGGACAGACCTCACGCTCCCTGCAAGCTGTCCTGCACTGGAAAAGGCCCATGGTGTCTGGGACACAGGTCATCTAGTGTTGCACAGATGGCCTCAGGAGCTCCATGCACACAGACACCTCAGGGTCAGGACCAGAAGCACACTCCCTGCCCACCACAAATCCATCTTCTTTCCTATAATCCACCAACTGCCAACCACCTTTATCAGGTTCTGCTGCGTTCTCAGGGCTGACAGACACCCCTGGTCCCCCTGGGAGCAGGCACATCTGATGCCGTGACTCTGTCGCCTCTCAAATCCCGCTGCCTTCTAAACTAGGAAGGGAGAGAGGAGATCAAACAGGACAGACACACGCCTCGTGAACCGGGAGGACCGGAAACCTCCAGACGCAGGAAAGATGCAGGGAACTGGGGCACGTGGGCAGAGTCTGCAGATGTAGCCTCTATGGAAAGAAGACTTCCGTAATCATCAGGAGACGAGAATTACGAAATAGGCACCGTGCCACTTGGTCAAGGCAGACAGAAGACCGGGGACGTGGTTCTGACCAGAGCAGCTCAGCAACCTCCTCCTACCCAGGTCAAGCTGGTGCTAACCCCACTGAGGAAGTTGCGGGCACTGGTGTCTCTCAGCTCCTAAACCAGATGAGTGCAGGCTGAAACAAACAAACAAACAAACAAAACACAAACAAGAACAAAAAACACAGTGGAGGGGGAGGAATCAGTATCCAGTAACTGAGGAAGAAGAGAGGCAAGAGAGGGGCCAGCCACTCTCTCTTCCTTCACAGCTCTCCCCGCCCTTCCCCTCCCGTTTCCTTCCTTCCATTCATTTTCTTTCTTTCCTTTTTTTAGACAAGGCCTTGCTGTGAGGCCCAGGCTAGCCTCAGACTCACAGCGATGCTCCAGCCTCAGCCTCCCAAGGGTGCCACCACCACTGACCTTCACAACAATCTCTATGCCCAAAGCAGACCCTCAGTGGGGTAGGGGAGAGCATTACTTGGACAAATTTCAGAGTTCTGATGTTACGTCATGAGAGGCTATTTGTCACTGAGTGGAGGTCAGTTCCTGTGACTGAGAGGCCCCGGGCCATCTCAGAGATCCTGAGGTTTCAACCCCAGATCCCTGGGTAACTCTCTGTGCTGGCCCAGAGGCTGCCATGTGTCACATGGGCCCTGCCTGACACCCATAAGTTATCTTCCGAGTGGAAGTGTTGCCATGTTTTGTTTCATTTTCCCGGTTTAAGCATGTGGTGCCGGTGAGTCTGAGATCCCTCGGAGGACAGCATGGGTGGGCAGCGGGGCGAGGAACCAGCTGGATGTGGGACGTTCCCCACGGGTCCAGCCAGGACAGTTCACAGGTGAAGGATGGGACGGATGGAGAAAAGCAGACGGCAGGGCATTCCAGGTCCGGGAGGATGATGAGAGTAGGAATTGTCAAAGTCCTGGGGGAAGCTGAGGCATCCAACTGGGAAGTCCTGACCCAGCCCTGCGGCCACACCCAGAGCGGCCTCCAGGACACTGCAGCCTCTCCTCCTCTTTGTAACCAGGACGTCATTTCTCCTCTTTTGTTGCACAGTTGAGATACTTCCCTTTTCTGGTCAAGAAACAAAGAGGAAACTGAACAGATTTTTAAAAAAGGCCTTCAGGAGGAAGTGTATGTGAGAGTTAGCGCACTGCCTCCGTGAAAGCTGCAGCAGAGGTCTGTTGTTGTCCCTGAGCAGCACCCATCGATCCATTGATCTTCTATTGGAAACGGAGCCCCGATCATCAGGGGAAACCCTCCTTGCCACGCTCGGTCTCTGCTGCCGGGCCGTTCCAGCCCCTTGGCCAGGAGCTGTTGCTATGAGTCCAAGTCTCTGCCACTCTGTGCGTCCCATTTTCCTGCCCACGGTCATTGGTCACAGAATGGTCATGTGACCTCAACTGGATTTGGCTTGAGCTACCACTCAGTAGGTATTGGGCAATACCTACTATGAGAAGACCACGGGTGCAGGAAACCTGGGAAGATGCGGTTTGTGATACCCACAGCTTTCTCTAATGTACCTCTCATGGGCTGGGGCGTCTCATATTTGAAGATTTAGTTACAAAAGCATTTACAACAGCCACTCCTAACGTTTCAGCCTGTTGAGTGGCTCCTTGGGTAACTGGCATCCCAATTTTTCTGGCTTAGTTTTGTTTTTAATCAAACACTTTGCATTATTTATCAGACCCAGTGGGGGAAAAATATAGTTTTCATTAAATGACTGCTACTTGAGGTACTGCTCACGATGCATTCACAGATGGGTGGATTTTAGATCTAAAATTCATAACTGCCAACAAAAGATGACCTAGTTAAAGAGCTATTTCCCCTGTGAACATGAAACTATTTAATAGCAACAGCTACGAGGCAACCAATAAGCTCCCAAGTGAGTAGTTCTCAAGTCACTGACTCTGAGACAGTGGGGTTTGGCGTTCTTAATCCTGGGGAGAAGATGGGAATGGATGCGAAGTGCCGGGACCTTCTGCTCTCAGGGAGGAGAGGTTCAGGACTTTTCAACCCTGGAAATCTGGAAGATGAATGCAGTCAGCTTCCAGAAATTAAAAAGGCCCATAGGCTGTGTCTAAGTCGTCTCTGTCTGTTCCCTTTGTCCGTCTCCTCAGTCTTGGAACGTGTGCATGACGCTAGTGATGAGGCAGCCGTTCTGCGGCAGTGAGAGGACAGGGCAAGTGCTGAAGCTGGAACTGTAGAAGGCTAGGAGAAATGTGGTCCTGGATGCTGATGTGTGTTCAGTGTCCCACTTCTCCGCGGCCTAAACCCCAAGACCTCGTGCTGTGCTCTTATGGCTCCATTGCTCTGCCTGTCAGGTTGTGTATTCCTCTTGGGAAAATGGGGTCTAAATTCCAACCTGTTATTCTGTATTTTTCATAATTAGACTGTGAGTTCCTCCAGAGCTGTTTTTTAGTTTTCCTTTGTTTCCTGTGTTCTCTGCAGGGCACACTTCAGAGAGAATTTGTGTCCAGCACTGGCCTGTTGGATGAAGTGAGCTTTGAGGTATGAGAGAACCGTGAGCCTATTCCAGGGCAGCCAGAGCAGCTTTTCACGGGTCCCACAGCCGCACCAGAGGCGCCTGCACCCTCCAAGGAATGAGGATCTGAGACAAGGCTTTAATTCTTTCTTAAGATTCACTGGGATTTGTCTTTCAAGCTGTATTCTTTTCACACTGCCAATGTGGAAAAGAATTCAGCGGCAGAGTTTAACTTCTTTCCCCATCTGGCATTTTCTTGAAAGGGTGCCCTCGTCTCACTTGCAGGAGGAAATTGAGGCTGCTCCACTAGACCTGCAGGGGGATGACCAGGAGCCTCAGAGAAGCTCAGCTGATGGGAGAGGGGATGGACGCCCACACGGCTCGGTGGCCTTTCCCGGAGTGTGTGTCGGCAGTGGCTGTGTCCATCGGCACAGGGAGGCACCAGACCCTCTCGTCACTGCCCTGACTGGACGTGGGCGGAGGAGAGGGAGATCCCAGTGAGGCCCTCGGGTCCTCCTGCCAATTGAGGCAGACACTGCGGTGTCTCTCCCAGTAGTTGCAGAGCAAACGGAAGTGGCCTGGCTGCCCTCAGAGCTCAGGTGGGGCCCGGAAAGGGAAGGCACCTTCCTGCTGGAAATGTGAACCTGTTTGCAATTCTACCCAGATGAGTACACGGGACACACACTTCAGTGCCAAGACTCAGATTAGCATCATCTAGGTGAACCAGAACGAAGGAACAGGCTAAGAACACATGCGTGTGCACGCGTGTGCCTGTGTGTGTGTGGCTGAGACTCCTCCGGGGAGACACGGGCAAGGGCAGGGAGAGGAAGACGCCCATTGTCCCTGGCCAGGGGAGAGGCGCTCTGATGTGCAGCGGTATCAGGAAGGCAGACTGACCGCCTGAAGGGGAGGCTGAGCTGTGCTCCATGAGCTTCTCTGGTATAAGGTGCGGGTGGTAAAAAGAACCGCACGAGGGAGTCAGCGGAACTGTGAATCCTCATCGGGTCAAAAGGGAACCCGCGTCTGTTCTGGGAGACCGGTGGTATTTAGCTGCTCACAGCAACTTGACTAGCAAGGGAAACCTACTTTTAGATTCATGAGCACATTTACTAAGAAGGGATCATTCATCCGTTCAATCTACATTTGCTAGAACGGTAGGTGAACCATGCGTGGGGTCACTAAGGGATGCCATTCCTGTCCTGGGGCAAGGTTCAGAGGTGAAAACCAGACTACAGAGGTCGAAACAGAAGCAAAGGAGAGGCCGAGAAGGGTGTCAGGTCGGAGGAGGCTGTTTCTGACTCCCTTGCCTTGGGTGGATGGCTTAGGTTTCCCAATGAGAGGACCCTGTGGGAAGAGACCAGGGAGCGGGTGATCTTCAGTGCTGGGTGGGGCTTTCAGTCTCCTGAATTTTCTTTCCTTTAATGGTTCTGGCCAGGTTTGATTTAGATGTCCCTGCACACACATGCACGCACACACACACACACTCACATACATGTACGTGCTTGTATTTGTGTGTGAAGTGTGTAAACAACAGATGCACACCTGAGAGGAAACTTGGGCATAAGGAGGCAGACCCCTGACCACTGATCCCTCACTCACAAACCTGGCATGGAGGAAGCGTCTTCATTCTGGGGCCGGGCATGGGGCATGAATCTGGCTTCTCCCCATCCTGTGAAGGGGATTAAACTGTATCAGTTGTGATCAAATATATGGCGAATGCTTAAATTTAAAAGATACAGTAAAAGACACATTGCCATTAATCCTCCCTCAAATATTCCCCTTGGCTTCAAGCAGACTTCTCCCATCACTTCTGCCACTTTCTGAAGGAGTTCTGGAAGTGCTCTTTCGTGGATGTCTTCAGTCATGCTGTTGTGGCTGCCTTGATTTTGATTCAAAACTAAGTCATGAAATTTTCCAAGTGAGGCCCAGAATTGAATTTGCAATCCTCTTGCCTCAGCCTCCCTGAGTGCCTAGATAATCAGCATGTGCAATCGTGTCACCTACTTTCCTCTAACTTGATGTAAATGTTCAGGGTGTCTGATGACAAACGTTTGTGAAAATATGTAGGTTGTGGCAAGAGGCTTTGAATCTGATCTCTTCTTTCTCCTCCTTTCCCCTTCTTTGCCTTCTCTTCTTCCTCCTTCTTTTCTATCTTTCTCCCTTCCCCTCTTTTCCCTTTCCTTCCCCCACCCCTCGTACCTTCCTCCCTTCGTCTTTCCCTGAAGGAAATATCTTGAAGAGATGGTCATGTCCGTCTGTCGTGGAAATAAACAAGAAGCCACATCTCTGGCTTCTGTCTCGCTCTGCCCCAAGGCCGTCGCTGGCTGAGCTCCCAGATGGAACTGTGGGCAGGAGGCCTTGGCTCTGCAGTCATTTCTCGGAGACTGAAAAAATTGGAACACAGGCTGGAACTTGGCGAAGTGCTGCACCACGTTAAATAAGAATTAAGGAGGAGTTTTATTGGGCCCTCGTGGGAATGCGGCAGATGGAATATTTCTAATGGGTTTAATTAGGGGCTGCATATGGAGACACTTACTGCATAGGCGGCCGGCAAGTGTAACCTTGTGGCAAGCGGCCCAGGACTCCTGAGCTCAGCTCTGTCTCCTAATTAGGGCAGGCAGCGGGGCTGCGCCCTCCCGTCTCTGAGACTCAGCTCCTCGCCTGTAAAATGGGGACCATGGTGGAGCTTTCCCAGGAGGTCGTTGTGGTGATGTAATGAGATCATGTTCGTGACAGTCTGATAATATTGGGTACCTAGTAGACCTGAGATAAATTAGTACTGTAGTAATTGTTACCACTATTACAATTATTATTCTCCTGGCAGTGCCCCCTGATGAACATGAGCTACATCTGGAACTTCAAGTTTGTTTTCCATTTTCTCAGCCCCTGACTGTTTTCTGCAGTGCAGCTAGGAATTGAGCGAACAAGGCCAGTCCTCCCTGAGTTTCCCATCATGCATTTCTAAGCATCTCATGTGGCTGATGGTGAGACTCCAGGAACTAAGGAGCTACAGAGGTGATCGGAAAGCAGAGTGCCCTGATTTCTGTCTTTTGTGCAGAAGTTGCCTGGTTCTGACCTTTTGGGGTCAGAGTCTCCGTGTCGGGCAAACCCACTGGGGCCGGTGGGAGCCACGGTGCACGGGCTCGCCAGTCTTCCGGGTTCACAGGGGCGTTTCCAGGCTGAGAGCCCCTGGGCAGCCCTCAATGGCCATTTGGGCCCCAGCAGACGATCGCTCAGAGCAGTGCTGCCTGAGAAATCTGGGGGAAAGACTCCGGCAGTGTGGACAGCTTGTGAGGGACTGGAAATTGACGGGGCCTGTGGAGTTGACTGCTGTAATTACCGCAGGATGCTTTAGGAGATGCCTGAAATGGAAGGAAAAGCAGCTCTCTTAAACATGTGACAAGAACAGCAGTGTTACAAATTCCCTGCGGAGCGTGGGTGGTGGGACAGTCACTGGACAGCGCGAAGAGCTTCCCCTTGCCGTGGTCTCTTGCGACTTCAGGTAGAAGTGGAGTCAGCCTTGCAGACCGGGAAAAAGCGCTTGCTTTCAAATAAACCATTTCCTCTTTTACTTTCCTCCTCTTTCCTACTGCGAACTCTGTTGTGATGGCTGGAATCATTGCGGCTGTCTTGTGAGCAGGTAGAAACAGTCCAGAAATAGCATGGCTCTTGGCCCAGGTGGGACTGAGCTTTTAAACCAGCACCCAAATCACCTCCTTCACGAACACTTGTGATAGGACAAAGGCGTCCTGTTGTTTATCTAAGCTCATGTGGTCAGGGTTTCCGATAGGCGCGGACAGAAGCATTTTATCAGACACAAAACAGCATCTTAATTTGCACTCACAATGCTAAGTGTGATCTCAGTGAAGAGGCGGCCGGGAAGTAAAGAACGGGACCAGGTTCCTAGCCTGTGCGAAATACTGCTCCACCAGCTCTTCTCGTCACACTGAGCTTGGGTTAAAAAAGTTCAATCTTTAATTTTTTAAAAATATCAGTTTCCTTTCCTTTTGAGCACTTTCTTTCTCTTTCATTACCACAATATCTATTGTAAATTTGGGATCTTATTAGTCTTTCAATTTTTTATTTTATTATTATTTTTTTACACTAGGGAGACAATACAGTATTTATAAATTTGAGTTTGATTTTTTTCACTTATGAGTAAGGTCTTGAGTTGCCTTCATTTACCTATGAAAGTCTCAAGATTATTCTTTTTTATAGATCAGTAATATTCCAGTGTATAAAAATACCACATCTTTGCTATCCATTCTGTGGTTGATGGTCATTTGGGTTTTTTCCAAGATATAGGCAATATATTAACTAGTGTTAATTTCTTACTGTTTTTTTTGAAATTCTGTATCAATTTCATCCTTTTTTCTGTTTTGCTTTTTAAAATAAACAAAGAAAAAAACTTCTCAGTTTCCATTGGAAAATATACAAAAATACGTAAATAACAGATTAGAAACCACCCAGCATGCCAGAAAGAACCAGTGAAAATATTTTGCAAAATTGACTTTCTACTATTCTTTAAAGGACAGCACAACACACACACACACACACACACACACACACACACACACACACTGATTTTCTCTCCCAACTACATGTATAAAACACAGGTTAAAACTCTTACGTTTATTCACTATTTTGGTGAAAACGTCACCGACTAAAAGGGGAACTCAGCTTTGCTCAAAGCGTCTTCCTCTGTGTTTGCTGCTTGCTGTATGAATTTATGAAAGACTCTCACTGCGCCCACGAGCCAGCCCCTTCTCAGGGGTAGATCCATGCACACCTCAGCTCCCCTGTGCTGGTCCCCGCAGTAGGGGTGGCCCGTGCTGCCCCTGCCGATGGTGCCCACGAGGAGCCTGCGGGGTCCCAGCCCAGGCGCTGCCTCCTGAAGATGATGCCTCTCTCAGCCTTGGTGGGTCAGAGCAGCACCAGAGCTCCGTTGCCTGGCAGGAAAAATAATCCTGTCTCCAACTCTGCTTTCCGCTTCATCTCCTGGGGCTCCTTGTAGCCCTGGCGATCACAGCCAGTGTCGACTCTGTGCTTCCAATTATTTAGGATACAACCAAACTCCAGGAAAGCACAGCAAAGGGGCACTGCTCTGCGCTGGGGTGTGGAGGCTCGGGGAGGGCTCCCCACATCTGAAGCAGCTCGAGTGTGCAGTACTACTCGATCAGTCTAAAGCCGTCTGACAAATGCGTGCTGTGTGCCTGCTGGTGATCAGACCGTGAGGACACGGCCGTGAAGAGAACGTGTGAGCCCCTGTCCTGGTTGCACTTCACCTTCCGGTGAGGAGAACTAACAGCCACAAGGACAGCAGGAGCGGCAACCGCAAAACAGTACATTTGTGAGCCACATGCTGTATCAGATTGTATCTGCTCCACACAAAAAAGCACAGCAGAGAGCGTGTGAGCAGATGATACTGGATGACAAGATCCGCTGACCCAGGGAGGGAAGCTGGAAACGGGACCAAGCCGGAGCCAGGTGCTGCACACGCACAAGGTGCCGCACAGGAGCCTGGGGGTGTGGGGTGTGGGGGTGTCCCCGAGCAGAGCCAGCAGTTGGTGGAGAGAATGAGATACTCCAAGATCAAACAGAGCAGCAGACTTCCGTTGATTAGCCGTGGGTCTGGTGAGTCGCGTTGCTCAGGGCTCCAGTTCCAAAGAGATTTCTTCTTGTGACGTTGGACTTAGACCATCAGGCGGCTGCCGTCGACTTGTCCTCGAGGATGCTGAAGTTTTGCACGGGTGACATTGCGATCCTGAGCAAAGCACTCCGACCTGGGCGCTGGGCCTGATGATGGGGTTGAAGGACTTCAGGCGCTTGGGCTGTGGTGGCTTCTGGAAATGCACAAGGGTGAGGGCAGAGAAAAGGGGAGACAGAAAGGAAGGAAATCACGGCCCCGCTCTCACAGGCAATGGCCTTGCATTGTGGTCCTGCAAGAAGTATTTTTTAAATGATCAACGAGTCCACCTGCAGAGAGGAGTAGAAGGAGGCCCAGAGTTAAAACACCAAAGGGGATGACATCATATGAGAACAGAGGTGCCGGACCTTTCACCCCTCTGTAGGCGCCTTCAGATCTCTGCAGATTCCAGCAAAGAATCCAAGTTCTTAGCCGATTTGGTCTTCTGGTCGTTGGGGAGGAACCAGACAGCTGTGCGTGTAACCCGCACATCAGAGGTGGAACCTGCAGCCAAGCCAGGAGAGACCGAGTCACCCACGGCTCGGCTATGTGACCTCCCAAGTCAGCAGTCTTTCGGGTGACTGAGTCAGGCCCGAAGGACTTCCCTTGGTAGCAGTTTCTCTCTTCAGGCGAGCCTGCTGCGTGTGTGGTCTGATCCGAGCGGGTTGAAATGCAGCGCCACAGAGTGGACAGTGCTCTCTGCACCCAGCGCTTATCCTGTGGTCCCCTGCTGTCCCTGACTGTCTCGTTTGGAGAAGGCCTTGCCGTCAGGAGACACCGGACCACAGACCGGAGGATGAAGGTGTCTTTCAGCGGCGAGGGAGCCGAGCACTCTGAGAGCAGCGCCCCCGGCCAGGGCCCGCATCCTCCGGGGACTCGCGCCTGAGGTCACCAGGCCGAGCTGCTCTCTTTCTCCCCGCTGAGCACCCTGTCCCTCTGTCCTGCCCCTGGGTGTCTCTCCCAGGAAGCTGCAGGCTTCATCCCTGCATGGGGCCCTGAGCTGCCCGCCCACGTGACACGAGTCGGGTATTTCCCCCGATCTGGGGGATCCGTGGAGAGAGCCTAGGCCAGCAGCCTGCAGCTGCGGCCGACTCGAGCACACCCTCATGCTGGCTCCTCAGCTCCTCTCTCTGGCTGGCTTTCCTGTGTCGCTCCAGCTTCCTGGAGTAAAGTATGCGGGCTCACACTCCCTGCGGGGACCAAGCGAGGCTGCATGTCAGAAAATGCAGAGGAGTGTCAGTTTCTCACCCGTCTCCATGACTCTGTGTTGGAGGACGGGCTGCAGGGGAGGGCAGCGGGTTGGGGGCGGGTGGAAAGGATGACTTGCCCCCAAGGGAACGTCAGGAGTGACTTTCATTGGCTCCTGACAGAGGGGCTCAGCACACGGCCCAGGCCTGAGGGGTGTAAAGGGTGCTCTGGTGCCAACTGCAGACCCAGCTGTGCAGACTGAGGACAGGTTCTGCAAAAGCAGCTGGAGCGCGGGGACCCAGGGCCTGGACAGACCAGGGCCCAGAGGCGGCCTGAGCCAGCTTGTCGGGCAGCAGCCAGCATCGGGGTGAAGCGGGAGAGTGCTGGGTACTGAGCGGATGTTCAGATGAGTGACCCAGAGTCCTGAGAGTGCTCCAACCACGTCCTGAGCGTGGCCACGCAGGACGTAGCTGAACACCGCAGGGGCTGGAGGGAGGGCACAGACATGAGGGTCAGGCAGGAGCGAAGAGGATCATGCGAAGCGTCATGTGTTTAGCTGATCACATCTAGGCTGGCTCTCTCTCTCCCTCCCTCTCTCTGTGGTACTGGGGATTCAATTGAGGGCTTTCAAACTGGGATACATCCGAAGCCCTTAAAATGTTTTTTATCTTGATAAATTTCCCAGGCTGACCTCAAACTTGCCGCATTCCTGCCTCAGCCTCCACTGCTATCCTTACAGGCGTGTAACACTACGCCTGTCTTCCAATTCTCTTTTTCTGCATTGCTCCATTGCCTCGCAGAACTTGTACTATCTCAGCCCAGGCTTGGGTAATCCACCGTATGTTATGTCTGTCCTCGGAATGCAGACTCAGGCCGACATCGCATTTGTGGGCATGCAAATATGAACATATGTCTATACATGTGCATGTGTACGCATGACTGTGTACATATGGATGCGTGTGCATTTATACCGCAGTTGTTTGACACAGTACCAGGAAAGAGAGAATACCAGCTGCACTGTCAAGCCTGAGTGGATGTATTGCTAGTTCTGTAAAGCGACAAGGCAATACGGAAAAAAGATTTAATGCGATTTCCCCCCAAACTATCATATGATTATATATGTATGTATTTTTAAAACTACTACTGTACACGTTTTTATACTATTTTTGCCTGATCTTACCCATCCACTGCACCACACTTACAGAAAAACACCAAGGTGCAACCCATCCTTCACTATGAGTAGAGTTTATCATGACCACGCTTTGGAGTTTCACAATGGATTTCCACTTCGGTAAATAACCCCAGTGTTGGGTTCTTTCTGGATGTGTGTGTGTGTGTACGTGTGTGTATGTGTGCATATGTGTGTATATGTATGTATGTGTTTATATGTGTGTGTGTGCATGTGTGTGTATGTGTGTGTATGTGTGTGTATGTGTCTGTGTGTGGTTTCTTGAGTCTCCAGTTTCTTAGGGACACTGGGGATTGAACGCATAGTTGAACACAGAGTCTCCATGCAGAGCTATGCTCCGAGCTTATTATTAATCATTCTTATTATTTTGCACAGGGGCTCCCTGTGTAGCCCAGAGCCTGGCTCACATTTGTGATCCCCTTGGCGCCCTCTCCCAGAGTGCTGGGGTCCCTGGTGTGCACCATCACGCTGAAACCAGGTATCTTTTTCAACCATCTGGAAACACAGCAGTCTGGAAGGTGTCTCCTGTGCCTCGGGTTGGCCCTTCCTCCTCTTTCTCACTAAACCAGAAAGAGGAGGAGCAAGAGGACCTTAGTGATAAAGCTTCGGACCCAAAGGCGACGTGCCCAGCCCTCTCCTGTGCTCCTGCTGCCTGCAAGCGGAAGTGAGCTAACCCTTCGCAGAGACTCCCGGGCACCGCGCTCTGTCCTGTGGCGTCACTGGCAGACAGCACCCTGCAGACCTTCACTCTGGCTGTG